>JASAND010009617.1:0-52820 GCA_030248195.1 Trissonchulus latispiculum | reverse complement strand
CATTGGTCTCTGCCAATTCAAAACTTGAATTTAAAAAACACTCTTCGTCTTATGGTTGAGTATTAGAAATTTTGCGAAACCGACCTACCTACCTACCTACCTAATTGTGATAGCTAAGCCGAATTGAGCCCTAAAATTGTTGCCAGTAGCCTTCAAAAGTGTCAAACACTTCCAAATTTTAACTTCGTATTTTGGCGCGCCAGCCAGATGGCATCACTTAATGGTTTCTGCCCTGGACATACTATTATACTATTGCAACGGTGCAGGAACTTATCCCAGTTCTTGCTATAGGAATTGATATCGAACAATTTCAGTCCGCTGGCTGGAGAACACATCCCCTCAGGGGATAGATGTAAGGGCAAGAAAATTTAATCTTAGCCCAGAGGTAAAAAAGGGCTAAAAGATAGCTGTTTTCTGGTTGATTTTCTGTTTTCAAACTCTTGTGTGTAGTGAATAATTGTGAACTAATCTAACTAACTGTGGACTAACTTTCTTTGTAAAATGTTGTTGGTGTTTGTAATAACTTTTTTGTGGATCGGACTAACTAATATGTTCAAGACCTTATGTGTTTATTGTCAGAAAACCAATATTCGTCTTTGTTCCTGCCTTTGTCTAAACTGCACTACACGGCCTTTGTGAAACTAACATTTTCTGTATGCTTGAAATCATCGTTTAATTGGTGTGTTTTTCTCCCAAAAGGTTCAAGTTTGGGAAGTGGGGCTAATCGTCTTATGACAGTAATTTTGGGAGGCCCGTATGAGCCCAAAAAGCAATCTCATACGTCATGCTTCATGATGTATGCCTTTTCATTTCTAAACGTCGTCTTCCACCAAAAGAAACTCCGTGACCGAAAACTGCAGAAATTCACGTGGACAAGGGTGAGGGGGAGAAGGTGCTGAACCCCAATTTGAATCAGTTTGAGGTTGATTCTTGTACTGTCAGGTCGGTTCAGGACCTATTGTGTTGATTTGCTGCTTGGAATTGATACGCCTGTTTAGTGTTCTTGGTTGCTGACCAGTAGTGTAATACTTGTGTTAGTCGTCAGAGATTCGATAATCCTCCGTCTGTCACCTCTCACTCACTACTGTCACGTGGATCTGCGCCTGTTTATTTTGTGTCTATTACTTTTCTGTCCTTTTGGATCGCCGCCGGATAAAGGTAACTGTAGCCCGAAGCCCGGGAGAGTCACCTCTGATAATTGATTGCTACAGTAGAGTTGTTTCGCTGACCAATTTAAAGTTTATCTGTTACATTTCCTCTGCCTGTTTACCTATTGACCGGTAACAAAGTCGTTAGAATCCTATGGTTTTGAAAGCTGTACTTCGGGAAATTGTAACACAATCAGTAAATTGTTATTTCACATGTCCTGTCTCAGAGTTCGGTAGTTTCAGGATTCGATCTGAGAACAACGTGGACCACTGCATAGTTACGGAAGCCTTGTTTAAGTAGGGTAAATAGTTGACCTCAAAGTTCCATTGAGCGGTCAACTAATTAGTAGGTAATTTTAGGATAGATTGACTCGATTTAGTGAGCCATTTAACCAGCGCTCAGGTTGTGCCAATTGAGCCATTTCACCAGTGCTCTGATTGTATCTTGTCGAGACCAAGTTTGCACGACCCTCAAACTTGTGCAATTAGAAAGGGCTGAGAGAGAGAGAGTAAAATTTGAAGTTGAGACGTGAAAGAGACCTCTCAGTGCCTAAATTGACCAAAAGCTTTGACTACCCGAAAACTACTATCCGTTTCATTACATAGAAAATGAGGCTGGATTTTGCCGCAGAGACTGGTTAATGGAGGCTTACCTTAGGGGCTGGCGGCGGCAGGGCTGGATTTTAGCAGTACCGCTGTTTTTTCAAAGGTATCACTGTACCTGACGCCTCCCTTCTTGGACTCACGAGTGAACGTAGAGGTTTATTTAACCCGGCCGGGTTTCGAACTGCGGGCAGTCCGCTTGCAAGTTACACCTGCTAACCACTACATCAAAGAGCCGCCTGCTGATATCCCATACTATTCTTATCAACCTTCCTATGCCTGATTCCTTTACACAATTTTCTCAATTTTCGTATCTTAACTTTACCCTAACAATGTTTACTTGAAATAATATCACTCCCGCTAAGGAGAGTAAAACAGTCAAAACTAGCTCGAAATTTCCTGACGTATATCGCAACGATAAAGCTCGTCACATCATTGTGAAATTAAGGTTGTGTCTTATGATTTGGATTATTGTAGGATCGTTCTGATATTTGTTCTTACAAAATGATATAGTTTTGAAACATGTTATTTGAACAATACATTATCACAGTTTAATTGAAAGCCTTCGAGAATTAATCAACTTAATGCGATCTGCTAAAGCTTATGGAAAAGTCTTCGGAATTTTTAATGCCACCCTGTTTGGCTTGAAAGCCTCTTCAGTTCTCACGTTTTCTTTAGTGGTGGATTACACAGGCTCAGGACCAGTTGTCCCGACAGCAGAGGAAAGAAGAGGGGAAGTCAGAAAAGCACCTCCCTCCAAATTCGGAACTGTGGTGGGGATTGAACCCACAACCTTTGCTTTAGTAAACCGATGCTCCAGCGATTGAGCCGCTCTGACAAAATTCTGCCAAGCTAAAGGGTGGGGGTACACTTTTGGGGTCAGTTTTTTCCAACTTTCCCCGATCTCGCTGATTTTTACATATTTTATTGTCCAAAAGGTATATTTTAACGAGTTTTAAAAAGTAAAGTCGTGCGTCTAACGGCTATTGACTAATTTCACCTGAAAGCTGATATTTGGTGTGTTAGACAGAAAAAATTAGAAAAGTTGTCAATTTTTCGAAGACACCAAAAAATCTCCCGACAAACTTCAACGAGTCCGGGCATATTGTACATGAAATTAATTCCGAAACATTAAGCTGTGTCACTGTGGAATCGGAATTTTGATTTATCTCTTTAAAATTAATTTTTGAACACTCAAAACTTAATTTGGTATCATACTTTAAATCTTCAAAAATTAATTTAAAAAGTTTAAAGACCTAAAGCAAAATTCTAATTCTACAGTGACACATTTAATATTTCGGAATTAGTTTGATATATAATATGTCCTGATTCATTGTAGTTTGTTGAGAGATTTTTTGTCGCACACGAAAAAGTGACAACTTTCCAATTTCACACGAAAAAGTGACAACTTTCCAATTTCCTACGTTTAAAACATTAAATCTCAACTTTGAGGTAAATTGCTCAATAATTGTAAAACTTATGACTTAGACTTAAAATATACCATTTGGACAATAAAATATGTGAAAATCAGCGAGATCGGAGAAAGTAGAAAATGACCACAAAAGTGGACCCCCTTATGTTTGAATTCGTTCCAAAACAGCAGTGACATTTTGGAGGACGCTTTTGTGTCAGCCCAAACTGTGCTCATGGGAGTAAACCTTGACCGCTTCAAACCGTAACGGGCAAGACAAATAAAAGAGCGAGGGAAACTAGGATTTGGCACTATTCGTTCCATTTTGTTCTAAATCGAAACTACTCCTGAAAAACCACTTCGAGATTTTGCCTAGAACGTTCAAAACCTCAAACCGTCGGCATCGGCAAGCCAAGCCCTATGAAATCGTTTAAAACGTTTTTAAAAGAACGTAGGAATTGTGGCGATCGTAGACTGTTCCATTCAAATTCGGGATTCAAATTCAAATTCAAATTCAATTCAAATTCAAATTCAATTGGACCTGACTTGCGGGTGACACTGTTTCCTTTCGCTATCCGCTTTACCTGTATGAGCGACATTGGATTTTAATAGCCTGTTTCTTGATGACCATCCAAACTTTAGCTAGTATATGTATCATCTTGACCGCTGCTGCTTCCTTGCAAATATTTAGGACTTTGAAATTTTTAATGACCAATTATTGAACTGAGACCATCGCTGTAACGGAAACTTGGAGTGGAAGTGGGGGCCTCCCCCTCCCAACGTTTTTGGGAGGGGACCCTCTAACCCAATCCTCTCCCCAGTACCCTCCTTCAGCCTCCCCCAAAAATATTTCAATTTTTATGCGTTTTTCAGCAATGCCACAAGTAACCAATAACCATGAAGTAATTTCAGCATTTGACTGTGGTTATGAACTCGAATAGCAATATGTTTCCAAGTCCATATACCCACCTCCCCAGTTGGGGGGAAGCCCCGTCCCAAAACTTCTGGAAGGGAGGGTTAAAAAAGGATGGGGGCTACCCTTCCCAACCCCTCCCCCCGCCTTACACCTATGCCTGAGATACCCACCGACTTGTACGAAAAAGCTTGCTGTTGGTTTGATTCTCGGTAGAGGTCGGAACTAAGGAGATGTAGTGACATCTTTCTTTAGTTACAGTACTATGTATATACGGAAAGAGGCATCCTTCTGTGGGTAACAACATTCGTAAAACTTAAAGCCACGTGTTTAACTGAAATCTGCACCAAATACAAGGAAAATATTCTTTTATTTCGAAAGAAGTTTTCAAGCAAACTTTCTTGGGATTAATTTCAAATTATTCCAAACTGTATTCTGTTAGCTTCTGCGTCAAATGAACTTTGAGATGGATTAACAATAATATTAGTTTTGTGGAATCTGTCATTTTTAATGGAAATTGTTTTTCGTAAAGTTTCACAGCTTTCCATTATTTCCTTTCTGCTTCATGGAGCGATAAATCTGTAGTCTTCAGCATGTAATTATAGCAAGGGTTTCCCAACGTTTAAGTAGAACACTTGAAACTTGATCAATCAGACGAGACTGAAATTGAAGTACAGTATACATGTTCAATTTAATTCCAATGTTTTCCTCATCACATACCTATTTGTTGACAGCTATTTGAATTAGATGAAAAGTATTTCAGTTCTTTGAGTTTTTCACAGTGGAAGTGATATGCGCCACAAAGCACCGTGGCAACTTGTTTAACGGAATTCTATTGTTGTTATGTCTCGAAATTGCAGTGGATCGCCGGGCTAAGGATTGCGTTGGCTGGTTCCCCTACTTTTGTGCGCTCAGCACGGTTTTACAAAAACTACAAAAGTAAATTGAAAAACGTTTCGAACCATTCGTTTAGACCAGCTTGTCCTGCTAGTACTACATTTCGTGAACCGCCATTTTGTAAAAGCTAGTCCTTTTTGTCTGTATTTATCTTTTTATCTTACTTTTCAGCGGTCAGGATTCCTTTTTTTCCGACACAACCAATCGGCTGGAAATGGTAGCTCTAACGGCACTGATCGGTCGAATTTCTTACATCGTGATCGGTTCGGGGGGGACGGTGCTCAACTTTTTCCTGGCGATTGCCATGATCCGCGACAAAGTTCATGTTCAGAATCCGTGCTTTCTGCTGCTGATTGCTGTAGTTGTGGCCGATATCGAATTGTCTTGCGGTCTTTTTCTATCAGGAGTGATCAATCTTTTGGCGGACTACCGCCTCGCGTTCAGCTTAGGTTTCACTCAACTGGAATGTTTGGGAATCTACTTTCTGTTCTCTATGGGAGCACCATTTGGTCAACTAATGACCCTAATGTTGGCAATAGAGCGATTCCTAGCTGTCACTTTTCCCATGATCTATCGAGATTACTCCGGTCGATTCAACAAAGTTATAGTGACTGTAGTGTCCAGTTTTTCGACCCTGCTTGCTGTGGCAAGCTTTCTATTTCCTGTTACAGACAAACGATTTCCCCTCTGTGGTACGGTATTTGCCTACCATCCCTCCTATGCTTTTTTCCACTACTATGTAGTACGTATGACCTCCTCCTTTAGTGCTGCATTTTTGTACGGCGTCGTGCTGATTATGGTGCGGCGTCAGGCCAAAATTGCAGCATCACTTCAAACAACCGACACAGGAACTAAGCAATACGATGCCACACGTACCGTAACCCGACTTATGATACTGTTTGTGCTAACGACGGTTACAGCCTACGTACTAATTCTCATCGAAAACATACCGGCAGTGAAAAATGATCGAAACACGCTGAATGCCATGTCACTAACGGTGGGAACACTGCTGATTCTAAATCCGTTTCTAAACGCATTCCTACTGGCTAGAAATTCTATTATAAGGCAAAGTATGCGGCGTACCTATCCGTTTGTATTTGGTCAGCATGCCGACAGCATGGTCATCGATTCGACTGCTCCGAATGCAAATACAGGCGCAGACGCTGTGGTGGGTCGTGTCGGCTGACTTCAAAGGAAACGTTAATTACACTAGCTAATTAATTTTACCAGTTTGGAATGGAACTTGTGTTGGCATTTGCGTTCTAGCAAATTTCGCCAAGAAAGTCTAACAGAAAAAACTAACAAAAATGATGTGAATCCAACTATATAAAATTCCTATAAACCTTATTGTAGACATGTGCAGGAAGGAAAAGTTTGGAAAGGGAGTGAATCGGCGGCTGAAGGCTGATGGAAAACTGGACGTTTCTAGCATTTTTGCCCAAATAACCGGAAATATCAAAATTCTGGAGGAGCTCCAGGTATGGGGGGAGTGGAGACTCCCCCCCACCCCACACATTAATGGAATTGTCTCTGCATGAGTGTTTGTGCACTTTTTATCTACTTTTGCAAAGTAAAACCAACTTAAGTATCTAAATAGAATTGTTGTAACAGTTCTTTCTGTTCATTTTCCATATTGACTAAACTCTCATGCTCCAGTCGTAATCTGAAACATAAAACCGCGATTTATTAATCTGGAAGGCATAGAATGAATAGGTCAAGAAAGAACAGAGAGATGTCTACTTATTTAAATGGAACTAAAATGCAAGAAAAAGTGTTCATTTTGTCATTCATGGGCAGTCTCAGTCAAAAAAGTAAAAGGTCACCCAACCCGACCCTACTCCTAACTGTTGTAAGGTCCCAACTGAAAGAAAAACTGAAAATACGATTTGTAAATTTCATATACGGCCAATAAGATTTTATTAGATTTTAGTTAGTTTTTCATGGACAGATCCTGGATATTACTACCGTATTCTCGCGCTTAAGGGAACACCCACTTAAGAGAACGTTCTCTTAAGTGAACGTGTTCTTTTAAGTGAAATCCGAAAAATACTGAGACATAAATAAAAAAATTGTTTGTGAAAGTTAAATTTCCTAAAGATTCTAGTTTTTTCAAGTTGAAGTAACCAGTCATGCCAAGTATACCAAAAAACGTGACAGTAGTAATTAATTATAATTCATAAAAATTAATATAAAATAGCCTTTTAGTGGTACTGGACATTCACTTAAGCGAACATGTTCCCTTAAGTGAAATCAGAATAATTTCCAATTTTGCCCGTTATTTCACTTAAGAGAACATGTTCCCTTAAGCGCGAGAATACGGTAACATAATTTCCTAAACTGGACAGTACCTTTCCAGTTCAATCTTTTTGGCTTGTATCAAAGCGTCCAGCTGCTGTCTTTCCGTCTGTTTCTGTTTTGCGATGGACTGCAGCAAATTTCGCGATCCGATTGCCTGAAATAGGCTACACTGGTGGCGGATTATACAACAAAATTTAATTTATTAATATTAATCTAATCGTGCTACACAAGGGGCCAATTTCATAAAAGTTTGCAAGTTGCGGATTCCGCAACTCGCAACTGCAAGTTGCGGAATTGCAAGCTGCAAGTGTTTCATAAAGTGTCAAGTGCGGAATCCGCACTTGCACTTGAACTGCGAGTCAAGTTCGATGCAAGTTGCAAGTCCGCTTCAACACAAGCAGCAAGTAAGTGTTTCATAAAACTCGCTGGAACACTCACTTGCAACTTGCAAGTGCGAGTAAAGTCGTCTAGTAGATTTTTACTAGACGATTTTCAAAAAATTGAATATCTTCGTTAATTTTCGTCAGATTTTAACCAAATTTAAGAAATAACTGCTTTAAGATGTTTTGCACA
Source organism: Trissonchulus latispiculum (assembly GCA_030248195.1). NCBI lineage: Eukaryota > Metazoa > Nematoda > Enoplea > Enoplida > Ironidae > Trissonchulus > Trissonchulus latispiculum. The sequence continues at coordinate 44,977 of JASAND010009617.1, read as the reverse complement.
CGTTGGGCAAATTTCAGTAAATTTTAAGTTGTTTTGAATAAGTTATGATTTTTTAAAGAATTATGGTCAATTTTGCTTCAACTCGCACTTGCAATGCAAGTACTCGCACTTGCGTTGCTAGTGGGTCAAGTTCCGCAACTTGCTTAGCTAATTTCTGCAAGTTTGCGGAAAAGTTTTATGAAACACTTGTAATCCGCACTTGCGTTTCAAGTGCGAGTACTCGCAAACTCGCACTTGCAAATCCGCAAGTTTTTATGAAATTGGCCCAAGGTAGACTGGCCTGGCTTCTTGCAAGTATTTGCCCTGACCTTCGGCATACAACCCGTATTTGGCACGAGTGTTACCCGGGGCCAGTTTCATAAAACTTGAAACTTGCAACTTGCATATGCAAGTTGCAACTTGAATGTGCAAGTTACAAGAAAAGTGTTTCATAAACCCTCAAGTGGGACTTGCGGACTTGCACTTGAACTGCAAGTTGCAGGTCCGCAAGTTTCAAGTTGTCCGCTAACGCTTGCGGTCAGAATCTGTTTCATAAAAATCGTCAATACATACACTTGCAACTTGCACTTGCGGTGCAAGTGGTTGAGTGAATTTTCACTGAACAAATTGAACAAAAATTGCTATAACTTATTTTAATTTTAATATTTTTTGGAAAAATTTTATGACAATACTCTTTGGATTATTGTCGTTTTACAGTATGAATTTCAAACAAATTCTTTAATTTTGGAAATTTATATGAATTTTCAAATATTTTTGGTTTATTTCTTAAAGATCAGCTACTTGCAAACTTGCACTTGCACTTGCGTGTACAAGTTGTCAAGTCTTGCAACTTGCTTAGCTAATTTCCACAAGTAGCAGGAAAAGTTTTATGAAACACTGGCACCTTGAACTTGCAGTTCAAGTGCAAGTGCAAGCTCAAGTGCAAGTTCAAGTTGCAAGAGATGTTTATGAAATTGGCCCCTGCTGTACCAACCAAGTATATAATATATAATAATATATAATATATATAATATAATATAATAAATGTAATATAATATAATATAGTATATTATAATATTATATAATAAATATAATATAATATAATATAATGTAAAGTAATAGGGTTGTAAATTGTAACAATGTGCAGGAGGGGAAGTTCTGGGGGGGGGGTGAGTCGACAGGCCCCTGGAAAACCGGATTTTCCGGTTTTTTCTTAAAATACCGGAAAAATCCGGATTCTGGGGGGTGAGGTTCTAGGTCTAGGGGGACCCCCCAACTCCCCCCAAGCACATGTATGCATTTTAGTCGTAAAAGTAGTTTAACACTAGTCGTAGAATTAGTATATATATTCAATTAGTATATATATATATATATATATATATATATATATATATATATATATATATATATATATATATTTGCAGACACGATGCTTTGTGTTAGAGATGAGCATTTCGGCCCGTCGGCCCGGCCGGGCCGACATCCATTTGTTAGCGGGCCGGGCCGGGCCGACAAAATTTTATAACTGCGGGCCGGCGCGGGCCGAAACGAACCGGATCGACTATAGAAAGTGTTCTCAAATCGCTAAAATTAGCTAAATATCTACCCATTCTGGCTATTTTACAGCAAAATTTAACATTTTGTAGCATAATTTTTAGCGTTTCCATATTGCATATGAGCCTTTGAAATAATATTGTTAGTAAAATTTTGGAAATTTTCTATTGGCGGACCGGGCCGGGCCGAATCTTGGAGCGGGCCGGGCCGGGCCGAAAAATTTTGCCTGCGGGCCGGGCCGGGCCGGGCCGAGCAAGATTTTGGAGCGTCCCGGGCCGGGCCGGGCCGAAAAAATTCGGCCCGTGCTCATCTCTGCTTTGTGTGTTTTTTCTTTTTGCTGTTTCGTTAGCTCAGTATAAGCTAATATCTTAAGCTTACAACTTTAGCTAATACTAAGCTAAAGAAAAGCTGAATCGAAAGACGGAGTTTAGATTCGTACCCAGCACCCCCAAAAAACCCTATATGCAAGTTTCAGTAAAATTTTTTAAAATTTTTCGGTTCCCCTTGGTCCCCCTTTACCAAACTAAAATTAGAAATTTTTAAAAATTTTTAAAATTTTAAAATTAATAATTTTTGATTTCATCAACCTCCAGTATGCAACCATACAAGATTTCAAAGTTATATTGGTAAAAAAATAAAAAACTCAAAAGCTGGTCTGGGAGGGGGTAAAAGCGCAAAAAATCCCTAAGGTCTAACAAGAAAAATGTTCCTAACAATGAGAGCTTTCCATTGATATAAATTGAAAAAATGTTAAAAATCGCTATTTTTAGCTTATGTTTGTCAGACCCTCATATTTGACCTAGCGACCAGCAGGTAGTAGCAGGGTATACTAAGCTGCAACATTTGTACCCAGTCTTGACCTAAAGTCGTCAATAATGATGCACAAGTAAATAGTATAACATTTTGTAGCTCTGCATTGCCATAGCTCCATGTTATTTACCAAAAAACAAAATTTCCAAAATTTTGCTAAAAATGCAGATTTCTGAGCCAGCGAAATCTCGAGATCGGGCAGAGCTAACCAGGATCATTTGGTATCGTCGAAAAGTCTTGTCTTGTCATACGCTCCGATTTGTAGAAAGTGGAATTTTTAATTAGCTTACAGCTTTCTGAATATATATTTCACCAAAGTTGCTGACCCCAATTTCAACAGTGCAAAACAGCAAATTTCGCTGTTCTCAAGCTTCAAAAATTAATCAAAATACTTTGAAGGCCTAAATTAAAATTCCGCTTCCTACAGATTACCCTTCGAGATCGTAAATATAAAATGGACGTCGAATTGCTCCGTTGTGTTGGCGAGATTTCTCTAGCGCAGAAAAGCATCACCACTTTTTCGGTTTTCTATCTTTAACACATGACGATCTCCACTTTGAGCAGAAATTACTTTTCGACCTTTAAGAGATCCGACTATTTTACAAACTCGTTAAAATATGATGTAAGCTACTGAATATTTGAAAATGAGCAAAATCGGAGATGGTCAAAATCATACATTAACATAGGGCTGTGTCCTGGGGGAGGCGTGTCCCCAAGAGGGGCTTATACCTTGAACTGAAATTTTCAAGAGGGGCTTGCACCTCAAGAATAAGTTAGTGAAATTTTTTGAAAAATTGACGCTAAATTTTATTAAAATTTGCAATTTTTTTAAAATTTGCATAAGAGTCTTCAATTTTCAGTAAACATTTCAAAATCTTGGCCGGTTTTTGCTAAAACAATTCTGGCCATCCCGGAAACTTTTTAAAATTTATTGTAAAAACTAATTATTTCCGACCATTTTTTCTGACCCCCTGACCTTTTTTCCCTACCCCTTGTCCCCGACCCACGACCCCTGTAGTGCTTGTACTTTGTCCGGATTTGGTTGGGGGCTTGGACCCTCCCCCCAGAATCCCCGCGTTAACCTATGGTCAAAATCGGCTAAAAATGGACCCTCCTACGTTATATATCCCGTACAATGAAATGAAAAATTAAACTTAAAGCTGCAGGTAATGTCCGTTCATTACTATGAAACCACCTTAAGGGGGGCTACGAACGGGTTGGCACAACATCGTCGGAGAGAGCTACCTTTGCCCCCAACGTTAGCCAACATATCAAAGTAAAAACGTTTAGGGTGGGCAATAAGATATCTCACCTACACTGTTTTTGGCAGGACGCCAAAGTACAAATTTTGGTGCGAAAAATGGGATTTTTCAAAAAGGTTATTTCACCTCTGGTGGATTAACGGTTTGACCAATTCTGAAACTTTCAGCCATAAATGTTAATTGTTACTAGTGTTAAATATTAAAAGTATTCCAGCTTTCGAGCGTTGCTTCCTTCTTCAGCTATAACAGCTCAAAGTTTGAAATTTGGTGAAAAGTTGCGATGTGACCGTGCGCCGTTTTCGATCTAATAAAATTGAAAGGTCCTAGCCTGTCCCAGCTTTTTAACAAATATTAGGCTCTAATAGGGGCGAACTGTCTGCAGGTTTCGAGGACTTAGGCTTTCTGGTTAGTGTTCTAGCAAACTTTTTGTTAACAAATAACCCTTATTTTTATGCCTGAAAAGCTATCTAAGCGCAGTAAAAATGGGGTCAAAAAATTTTTTGTCTCCGATTTTGCCGAAAAGGTGGTTATATGGGTTCTTTGACCTGCTGAATCCGAATATGAAATTCGTTTTTCGATATGACGCTTCCTCCGTTCAGTATGCGCTTACAATTGTCTTATAGCTTTTTGGTAGAGATGAGGACGAGCCGGACTTTTCCGGCTCGGCTCGGCTCGGCTCGCGAGAAAATGAGGTCGGCTCGGCTCGGCTCGGCTCGCGCTCATACCCGGCTCGGCTCGGCTCGGCTCGGAAAAATTTTGAAAGTGGGTCGGCTCGGCTCGGCTCGGCTCGCCAAGCTTGAAATTTCAAATTCGCCAGATTGCATCGAATTTTATTTTGTTTAGTTCCTTGTTGTATTTGTCAAATTTATTAAAGAAGTCGTAACCAGTTATAATTACCGTTAAGATTTATCTTTAGCCTCTCAAGATCATATTATATACTCGAATACTAGAAGCAGTTACAACTTTTTCGCTATATGATAAAATAAAAATACTACAAATACCCAGAAACACCGAATAATGAATTTTACAGGTAAGATTTTTTATGAAACCAAAACTGAGACCTAAAAATGAAATAAGTCAAAAGTTTTTCTTACTACAAGTATAAGTCAAAAGTTTTTCTTACTACAAGTATATCAATACCATACACAAGTTGGCGTCAAGGACAGCCTAACATTAAGATTAACATTTGCTTGGAAGATATCGAGAAAGCTAAAGAAAATTATTGGCAGTTATTATTAATAGTATTCACTAAAATTATTGGCAATTTTACTTAAACAAGTGAGAATATAGCAGAGAAATTTGGTCGAATTACTATTTTTGGTTGGGGTCGGCTCGGCTCGGCTCGGCTCGGAGCTTCAGTTCTCCGGCTCGGCTCGGCTCGGCTCGGTAGAAATTGCTGCCGGCTCGGCGCGGCTCGCGAGCCGCGCCGAGCCGAGCCGAGCCGCGAGCCAAAATCCTCATCTCTACTTTTTGGAGCGATAGCAATCCATACTTCGAGAAATCAATCTAGCATTTCTAAGCACTAGAGCGAGGTTTAGTGACCTAGCTTTCTGCATATCTTGGTACACTCAGTGGCCTGTAATGCGCAAAGTTTCAGCCGATTTTGCCACAGTATTTGGAGTAATTGACTCACATCTTCGAAATGCCACAAAATAACAGCGACAATATCGATAATGTAATCTAGCACTGCGAACGCAGGGATTAACGAAATCACGTCATTTTTACATAAGTTAAGACAGATACTTGGAGTATTAATTGGAGCAAAGTTGGGTTCATTTGGTAAACCACAGCTCATTAGACGTTAGTTAACCTCCACCCATATAGACCAACAACACCCAATTTTTCGCACTTTTATTGTATCGCACAGAACATAATACAATGGTCTAGAAATTAGCTTACACCATTTCAAATCACTATATGTCAGAACTATTTCTGGAAAATTTGCGTACCGTACCTTGCGCATAGCGATCAGGGCGAGGCGAAGTTTGTGTACATATCATGTCGAGCTTATGGACCGACAACACCAACTTCTGATGGCTCCACAGGACGCTACGCTGCATGGAATTCTTTCATACTTTAAACTATTTTACACTAAACCTAATACTATTATGTGGCAAAAGACTAGCTAGCTTTTCCAACATCGAACTTTTAGTGAAATTCGTAGCCCCCCCTTAAGGTCGCGCTGCCCTTACATTCAGTCCACTCTGGAAATCTGTTACACAATAAGAGTTATGATTTGAGCCACATATCAATAAGGCACTACATCCTCAGTGTCATTGAAACTTGTAGACAAAGCTCTATCTAATTGGTTGCACGTAGCCACAGTCTTTGACAAAACGTTTTTATGAAACATTTGTAACCAAAAGAAAATGGCAGATACATTGTACTTCTGAGATAATTTGCCGGGGCGCTTTTTAATTTTGTCCAAATATCATTCCAGTTAGCAAAAATTGATCATTTTCTGCAAATGTCACATTTTATCTAACTTTGAAAATCATTGCCCCTGATTGAAGGCAGCAGATAGAGAGAACAGAGAAGCCTGTCCTGGGAAAATTATTTGTTTCTCACTGTACACGTAAGTTTTGTAGCGTTTTTGCATTATGTTTGTCATCGTGCCCGAATCCGATGTATTCTCCGATGAAGTTGGAATAAAATTTTGCAATAATAGCAATTTCTGCAACGATACATGCACGATAAATTAAGTTGCTAGAAGTTAACTATTTATTAAGTACTGTACTATACATATATACATAAATTAGATAGATATCAGATAAACCATCAGCATCCAACCTTCATCTTTTCATCCTCCACCATCTGTGACAATTCCCCCATCAACCGAATGAAACTGTCCACCGTCTCTTGAAATGTTCCCAGCTCTAAAAGTAAACACCAAATTTATACAGATGTACAACCTAGTAGCATAATGGATCTGGTCTTGACGATCATACTTGAGCGGGAGGTCAACTGTTGCTGACCCCATGCAGAAGCCAATTCATGTCGATGATCCTTGTTGTAGCAATTCCATCTAAATTAATCTTTGGTTGTAAGGTAAGATCAAGAGTACACAATGATAAGTGTGTGATAGCAGGCAGATTCTCTGTTATCAGCAGAAAACCATGCTCTGCGCTCTAACGCCCTACCCCCTTCAAATCGGTACCCACTGACCCCGCACAGGTCAGACCCCAGTCAGCCACCCCCCGCAAATCAGACCCTAGTGGATTTCACTAGGGTCTGATTTGTTGGGGGGGGGGGGGGGTGAGTTCACGGGGGTCCAATTTGGGGGGGCTCATTTAACACATTTAAATCAATTTTGGGGGGGGGACAAATCCACTAGCGTCTGATTTGTGGGGGGGGGGTAGCTGATTGGGGTCTGATTTGTGGGGGGGGGAGGGGGGTAGGGCGTTAGCGTGCAGAGTATGGGTTTCTGCTGATAACAGAGAATCTGCCTGCTGTCACACTCTTATCATTATGTACTCTTGGTAAGCTTATTCTTCAGTGATTTGAATTTATGCGTATTTCTGTGAAGCCATTGTAGACTAAGTATGACGGGGCTGTGTCTAGAGTTATGTCGTTAAGAAATTTTCCGGGCCGGGCCCGGAGGCCCGATTCAAGGCCCGGTAGGCCCGGAGGCCCGGTGTCAGGCCCGGGCCCGGAGGCCCGATATAAGGCCCGGTAGGCCCGGAGGCCCGACATAAGGCCCGGTAGGCCCGGAGGCCCGATATAAGGCCCGGTAGGCCCGGAGGCCCGATATAAGGCCCGGTAGGCCCGGAGGCCCGGTGTCAGGCCCGGTAGCCCGATATAAGGCCCGGTAGGCCCGGAGGCCCGATATAAGGCCCGGTAGGCCCGGAGGACCGATATAAGGCCCGGTAGGCCCGGAGGCCCGATATAAGACCCGGTAAGCCCGGAGGCCCGATATAAGGCCCGGTAGGCCCGGAGGCCCGATATAAGGCCCGGTAGGCCCGGAGGCCCGATATAAGGCCCGGTAGGCCCGGAGGCCCGGTGTCAGGCCCGGTAGCCCGGAGGCCCGATATAAGGCCCGGTAGGCCCGGAGGCCCGATATAAGGCCCGGTAGGCCCGAAGGCCCGATATAAGGTCCGGTAGGCCCGGAGGCCCCATCTAAGGCCCGGTAGGCCCGAAGGCCCGATATAAGGCCCGGAGGCCCGATATAAGGCCCGGTTGGCCCGGAGGCCCGGTGTCAGGCCCTGTAGGCCCGGTGGGCCGATATAATGCCCGGTAGGCCCGGAGGCCCGATATAAGGCCCGGTAGGCCCGGAGGCCCGATATAAGGCCCGGTAGGCCCGGAGGCCCGATGTAAGGCCCGGTAGGCCCGGAGGCCCGATATAAGGCCCGGTAGGCCCGGAGGCCCGGTGTCAGGCGCGGTAGGCCCGGAGGCTGGTTATTAGGCGCGGTAGGCCCGGAGGCCCGGTAGGCCCGGAGGCCCGATATAAGGCCCGGTAGGCCCGAAGGCCCGATATAAGGTCCGGTAGGCCCGGAGGCCCGATGTAAGGCCCGGTAGGCCCGAAGGCCCGATATAAGGCCCGGTAGGCCCGGAGGCCCGATATAAGGCCCGGTAGGTCCGGAGGCCCGATATAAGGCCCGGTAGGCCCGGAGGCCCGATTAGTCCTGCCTGTCAAACAGTAAATCAGGCTACTCTTTTAAGTTGTGCTTTGCACTATATATTAAGAAAACTTTGAATTCTACACTGCAACTTTGTCTTTGCAAAACTAATTTGCATATTGCGGATGCAAAAAAATCGGTACATAGCTAGGCCTGTTTTTTCATAGGCCTTTTTCTAACGCAACATGCCTTCTACACGTAAAACATACTAGAAACCCCTATTAGGCATTCCGGCTCCAGCCAGCCGGAATAATAAAAATTAATGAATTACATACTTTGCATAAATTGAGAGGATTCCGATTTCAGCTCCTGACAGGAATCGTTCACTTTTGGATCACAGACTCGAATCTTGTTCAATTCATCAAAATATAGTCCACTTTTTGCCAAAATTTCCCGTGCCATTGCTAAGCATACAATCAGTCAGCAGAAAAGTAACAGATGAAATAAATGATACGAGGTACTAAACCAGACCAAATATCGTTTCCTCAGTCAGGGTACAATTTTTCTATGGTACAAAACGGAACCCCAAAAGGTTACAAAGAGCTTCGTCATGTTTGATGGGGAAGCGGACAGTTTTACATAGCTGAGTTTCCAGCTAAAGAAAATGTAATTTGCAATTTGCAAATGGAAATTCGCAAATGAAATTGCAACTAAACTAAAATCTACACAAGCTTCACTCTGATTAATTTTTATGTTGTTCGGATATAAAAACTCATAGTTTAGTACTATCGCCAAGCCAGCACTGGAATAATTTCCTATTTATTAGAATCGATAAATTTTTCTGGGCTATCCAGTCAAGTAAAGAAGTCAGGTTGTAACAAAACTAAGAAAAACCTTTTTATATATCAATCAATACGGAAGTTATCAAACTAGTAGAAAGTTGTTACTGCAGGAAAGCAAAAATATTTGAACAAGAACAGCCACAAAACGTGTAAAATTCGTGTGATTTCGAAAGAGACGTTTGAAAATCATGTAGATTTTATCGTCTACACGATTTTAATTTTTGAGACACGCTTAATTGGCTAACTTTGACAAAGAAAGTTTATATATCACTAATAAAATAGGATCACTATCCTACTATTTTGTTCTGCTGTTCACACTTGACAATAATTTAAAAGTTCCCTTAAATTATTCACAACTCCTAATACTGCTTGTTACCATGGTTACGCATGTTCTATCTTTCCCTACAGAATCATTTCAGCAGAACTGAAATTAGAAACTACTTTTCAGTCAAGCCAAAAACTTCTTGGTGATGCTTGCTTATAGTTTAGATATCAACTGATAGCATTAAAGTCCTGCACTATCTAAGGTTTATTTTAATCAATGCGATGGCAAACATTAAAATGAAACACCTACTGAAAGTTTCGTCCAGGTGTAGTGTGGGTCATAGCGACCGCGCTATCACCCCTTTCCAATATATTTATAATTCTTCTTTTGGTGCTTTTCCTTAACTACCCAAAAATCCCTTAAACTTGTCATGAACGTTGTATTTGAATTACTGTTGGGTAGCCAGATAATTACGTAAATTTTGTATAAATTTTGTAAGTTGAGGTGCTATCTTTACGATCATTGTTTCAAAAATGTTATAAATCTTTAATTTGATCAAATATCGAGCGTCAATTTTGATCAACATTGCAATAAATTTCTTTAGTTTGAAAGATCGATCATGTTGTCTTTGACAGCCTCACATGCTGACTAATTATGATTGGGAACTTCTTTCATCCGAGTGGTTGTCCATATTTTGGAGGTTCCCCATTTTTGCCAATTTCCCGTGTTTCAAGAAATCTTATATTTTCCCTTTCCTTGTTATTGTTATATATATTTTTCTAAATTTTATTCTAAATTTAATTTTCTAACCTATCTTTTCTGCTGATTAATTTTCTAGCCTTTCTTTTCCGCTGATGAAATTTCTAACTCCAATCAAATCTCGCTTTCCCCTGAGTTGCCCGCTGTCTTTACCTTGTATTATTCCAGTGGGCCGTCCATTCTTTGTATTCTTACATTTTTCTGCCAAAACCATGCTTGCCTGTTTTCTATTAAATCCGTCTGTTGTTATTTCTGTTAATTTTTTAACGTGTTAATACTGATTTTTTTCTGTAAATAGCTAAGTAGAATTCTGGAACTAACCAGGCATTATTTTTGAAGTGGTTTTGTAGAAACTTTGTACAACTTCTTTTTCTTCAGGCGCCTCATCGGAGTTCCCTCTAAAATTCTTCCTCTGCCGAGGTATAATCCCTATTCGAGCCGCCTGGACTAAATATCTCCGCACCAATAGATTAACGATTTGTAATCTAGTAATAGTATGAGTTCGTAGTTTTATTCCCGGCTCAACCATTACATTAGGCTGCCAGGCAGCCAACCTCACTATTAGCCGCATTATACCAGACAGACCAAGATTTTCTGGACCTTTGCGAATTCCGCTCTACGTTTAGTAGTTGTAACTCCTGTGCTCAAGTGTAGTCAAGGCTCCAACGCAACAATCCCCCGAGCTTCTAGGTGTTCCGGTTAGTGTGCAGGGCAACGTTAAACGTTGGAAATTATGGTCATTTGTGGGAAATTCAGTTACAAAAATTAAAAATTCAAAAATTTTACTACACTTTCCTGCAGCTGTCTCCTTGATACTATAAGTAACCGGAATTGCATTGCTCGAGTTTGGCAGAATTTCTTGCAATTAGGCTAACACTAGAAACGTATGCAATAAACTTCCAGTTTGGATTGTGACGTGTCGTGAGCCGCTGATATTCGCCTCACTTGCATATTCTGACATTTCGTATTCTAATATATCTACTCGACGTTTCTCACGAATAGATAGTAATGAGTTATCGGTACTGGGTAATTTATTTTAAGCCAGCTAAAAACAAGGAGATCTTTTTCAAGATGTCATTACGTAATACATTAACACATTAACTCTGATGGAAAACGAAATAAGTAAATTGCTTGAGTATGCTTTGTTTTTGAAAAATTGATGCAAGAGGGTATTCTCACAGTTTTCCTCTGATTTGACATTTTGAGCCAGCATAAATGAGTAATACTTTCAATTTTGGCTGTCAGTTTATTGCTAAAGGCAAAACACATTGACAATACATTAGTGAAATTATAAAAATTACATTGACCCGTTCTAATCAGCTAAATCGGAATATCCTAGGTGAGAACCAAAACGTAGAAGTTTTCTAAGCTGTTTTGAAGCGCTAACTGAACACTTTGCAGTCTTAATATCAGATGTTGTTTCCAAACTGTTCCCAAGTCGACCTTCGCTTGTACTGGGACATAGGAAACACATTGAACCACTTGCTGGAACGACTGAATAGTTTTAGTTCGATACTATTTTTTGTGCGAAGCGCTGAAGGTATTGCCGGACTGATAGTCAACATCCTATTTCTATCATTGTCATTATTGACACTGAAACTTCATTTGGTAAGCTGGAAAAAGTACTACTTTCTGATCAGCTGTAGTATTATCGATATCTTCGTTTGCCTCCTGTTAATTACAAACTTGTTGGCCAAAACAGTACAGTTTGGTGATGGGAAAAGTTCAACCTTTCGAAAAGTAGTTAATCTGGCTCAGAGTGCAGAAGCAGTGATACTTTTTGCGCCAGTGCCAAGTCATGTTGCCATTTGCCTGCAAAAGTATTTAGCTGTCTGCAATCCAATTGCATACTACACCATGGTCAAGAAAAAAGTGGTCGGTTTGATAGCTTTCAGCTGGATTGTACTCATTACGATTATTGCAGTCATCGTTTATGGAACATATATGGTAATCAATTTTGTCTTCTATTTATAAAACTTTGTAAAACCATGTTGTTTGTTGCAAATCAAATCTAGTACGCATTACAGTAATGCGTAACGATAATGATAAAGACAGGATAAGGATAACTGTTACCCTATGTTTACCCTACTCTCTGTTGTCAAAGCAAAATTCTATGCTCTGTGATATCAGTTGCTCTTTTCCTACGAATTGTCCCCACCAGTGACTCAAGCAAACTTTTTCGCTACAACTGCACACTGAAGCTGCAGCTAACAAATCACTTGGTCCAAAGCGTTCCTGTTGAGAGCATAAAACGACAAACAAGCAAGACTTTTGTGCAAAATTAATCTGTTTTGACCGTATTTACGATAAATATAGACCTACGACGGTAAGTATATACCTATTTTTATGGCTGTGCATTAGGATTCCGCCTTGGAATGAGTGGAATGAGTTTGGCCGAAAACATTTAGAGGCACTTGCAAATTTTGCAAGCGCCATAACGCAAATAAGGTAACTTAAGAAGGTGCTGGCATCCTTTTGTGCAGTGCTTTTGTGGTGAGTTTTCGAAACGCTATAACTTTCGCAATTTTGGGAGTTGGAAAGAGCTTTATACATCGTTTTAAAGCTTATTATCTCTGCTTCCACATGAGCTTACGAAACTTGCAAAATTAGCAAAAAATAGCAAAAAACTTCCGACATGCTGACATCTGACAGACTGAATATAGACCAAAAATTTTTGAACATCGATTTCTCAAAACTGTAGAATCGGCCAAAATTTTTTCTTGAACCATGATATGAAGGACATGTGGGCCGAGGGACATTTTTTTGGATTTGGCTCAACAAGTCTCAGTACTCCAGAAAATCCGGCAAATGCGCGATGACACGAAATTTCGCAACTTTCTATTCAGTTTTCTCACAACTGGAGACGTTTTAGCTCAAACCAAGAAAAATGTCCCTCCGCAATAGGGCGAATTTTCATTCAGCCAAAAATCACGCGAATCCATTGGGCAGTTTTTGAGAAATCAATGTTCAAAACAAAATAATCGCAATTTTGACAAAATGGTTTTTCGGCGAATTCCTTAGCTTAAAGCAACGAACTCCAGCGAATAGGTATTGATAAAATGCACAATTGGACGGTGTATCGATTGAGTATAAATAAGCCGAAATTGTCTGTAAGATTTGGCAGTAATTTTGAAAAAACTGATTTCGTCAAAAATGGCCATTTTTTTACCCCAAAAAATCGTTTTTGGCTTATACTGCCTTAACCACTAGAGGTAGGGGAAGTTGCCCAAATATGGCCAAGTGCCGAATATGGCCAACGTTGACTTTGGATAGTTGTGTAGGTTGCTTATCAAGGTGAATTGAAATAAAACTTTCGCAGTAGCGAGATATACATGTTGCTATTAGAGTGGCCAACTTTCAGCAAAAACTGTCCAGTATAAATTAAACAAGAATTGTTTTCTAATTTTAGTCAACTTTTGATTTTCGAACCAGTTAGTTTATGCGGCCGGAAGGTTACTTTTTCAAGACAAGGATTCTCAATTGCAGATGAGGTTTAACTAACAATTTTTATATCATTTTATAGAGAATTGTTTGTAGATTATTCCTGCAAAATGTCAAAACTTAAAGTTGACCCAGTAAAATTTTTTGTGCAGGAGAACTAATTTAGGTGCCATTTTCAACCATGTGCCCTAACATGGCCAGCCGAAATTTCGTGAGGGCCCAAATATGGTCAATGTAAAATCTAACCTAGTTTACATGTAAAAACACGGGTTTTTCAGTTGTAAGATCTGGCTGATTTTTGCTTGAAATCTTAAAGTAAGAGCTTTGGCGAATTGATAAATGAACTTTTGATGTAATTATTCATAAAAAATTTGCTTAAAAACTGATGATTTCAGTTGAATTAGTAGTAAACCGTTATTGTACAAATTTTAAAACTAAAAATAGTTTAATGAAGCATAATACAGTCTCAGAGGTTGAACACAATGTTTAAAATATTGTTTTGTTTTTGAAAATACCATATTTTAGCGTTTTTACAAAAATGCTTTGATGTTGCCGCTATGATAAAGCGTGTGTCCATATTTGGCACCTCTTGTCCATATTAGGAACCCAGGTGTCCATATTAGGAAACTTTTTTCTCCTATCTTTCTGTGCTAAAATCGGATTTGGCCATATTTGGGCAACTTCCCCTAGCTCAAAAGTTGTAAAAGCAAAAATGTTCATTTTGGTGCCCTCTTTCCAGCCATAACAACCAATCCGGTGTAGCGACCATGTACTGAGAGAATAAGGGCAATAACCAAAACTTTCTTATCTTTAAACCTAAAAATCCGGGACTGGTCCGAGAATGTTAAAGAGCACGAAAATAAGGTATTTGGAAAGTTTCATCCACTTTCATAAAGAATTGAAGCTTGTAGCGTCGAATTTACACAAAGCGATACCAGCACCTTAATGCGAAATAAACAAATAAAATGTGCAAAAATCTGCTACAAATTCTTAGATCTTGCGGAAGCAAAATTTGATCAAGCTCTATGCTTATTAAACAGAAGCAGAAACCTTCTATTTCCGGAACTTCGATCTTTTTCTATTTCTTGAACAAAAGACTTCTATTTTAATTGTGTGAACGTTGTATATAGAAGTTTTCAGATTTGTAGTCCTATCTTTAGCACATGGCCTAGTTTAGGGTATTTTTTGGAGCAGCGCAATATGCAAATTAGGTTTCAATTTTATTTGAGATCACCATGTGAGGAATTCTCTACAACAAAATTAGTTTGAAGAAATACGCTATATGAGAAGACTGCAATTGTGCACTACAATTTCTGAAAAATCAAAGCAGCCGGTAAGGCTGCCTATGGTATGGTCGTGTGCCTTTCCAGTTTATAGTAATATTTAATTTTGTGAGGTCAACAAACTCGTTTGTACCAGCAACTCATTTTTGTTCTATTTTTACCATTTACCATTCACAGTATCAACAGCCAACTTGCGCCCTGACATACTATCATGCATACATAATGATTATGCAGAATGAGTACAACTAGAGGTGTTTCAATATCGAGAGTTGGAAGTTTGTTGCAATTTCGTGACCCGCGGGTACATCATAGAAGCAATAAATTCAAAACATAGTCAAAAGTAAGAAAAAATATAAATTCAATGCAAATTCTAGTGAAATAGCCGCAACATTTAGCGAAACTTTAGTTTGACAAATAGCGACTGTTGACCTGCTCTGACCTAAAACTCAACCCGCGGGCACCCGCGACCCACTTTCAATGCTGTCCTGAGCATTAGGTTTGTCTTGGACATGGCGTTGCCATTACTTCTCAACAGAAGACCGCACATACAAGTATTACTGGCAGGCACCTGGAAGGAATAGTGCCCCTTTTAGGGGCCTGCTTGTTATAGTTGGCCTTTACATTGACAATGCTAGCAACTTTAACAGTTAGACAAACTTAAGTGCACGCAAAACTGGTTAAACTTTTCATTTCCAAAACCTGTTTGTATCAGTAAATAGAAGCTAACACTCGGTACACAGTTTTTATACAAATTCAATGGAAAAGCGTGCAAGCATGTACAAATAAAACCTGAAAACCGAGGCGCAGTAGGAACAATGAATTTGTTTAGTGAGAGGGAACTTATGTATTTGTGTCGTGTCAGGCGACAGCATGCTCAACACTGCATAGAACTGTGATTACAAATGGTATGTTTAATACTATATTCCTATGTTTTCTTCCTCGCTTATTCTGGAAGATTTCGATTTGGTTTGTACACATTTTTGTGCAGCTATTTGCGTTATTATAGTGCAGTTATTTATAATAATGGTTAGCTTGTAATTCAAATATAATAAATACTTTTCAGCTAAAAGAGGCAGAAAGGACCAACGATAAGAATAACAGAATTCTCCTTTCACATGGACTCTTGGGCTTAAAGCTGGGACTATTATCACTGTGTTTTGCTGCCGTTGCAACCACCTACATAATTGTTATACTGAAGCTGAGATGGAGACAAAAACGTTTTAAACTGGCCAAGCGTGCGCTGCAAATTTTCGATGTGAATGTTTGGATTTATCTGGGAGTTACAACAGCAATGATGCTGTCCGAGTCTGCGCTTCTTTATCAAAGCGTCAACTTTATCATGACAGCTCGATCGTCTCGCCTTCCGTGTCAGGAAGAATTGGAACTATTGCAGAAGGCTCTCTCAACTGAATACGCCATAATGATATCGATTCTGGCAACACCGTTTTGGTTACTGCGTACGATATCTGAACCGATCATGCACATATTCGATGATAAACTCTTCAGCAAACTTTATTGTAGAAAGCACAAGATCAGTCTAAGCCGACAACCGACATGGAAAGCGTCCACAAGAATTGCCGCCACGGCCGTCTGAATTGTCTTCTTTGACATGGACTTAACTATATTCGGTATATGCTGTAGAGAAAATATATTTTCAAAGCACACACAAAACACGTCTATAAGCTGAAATATAACTTGATTTCTAGAATGGTAATAAAATTCCAAACTAACATTTGTTTAAATGTTCAAAATTACTAAAACACTTTTATATACTAAATACAGACACTAACTTCAGGAACAGCAGACCATATCAGCATTTAACAGCTAGCTGTTAACATTTAACAGCAGCATATCAGCACTTACGCGGTAACTTTGCATAAAATTCTTTAAAAGCTTTTTGGTTTTATGGCACAAACACAAAATCTATTTCTGTTCTGCCTGGAGGCAGAACTATTTACACGGATAATGGCTATGCTTTGCACTACGGAGGTATTTTCTGTACATGCTGAGCATATCTTCAGCATTGACCTAGTATACTGCTGTTTCGTTTTTTGTAACCGGCGGGGGCGAACCAGGCAGTAAAATAGGTTGTTTAGGGGAGGCGCCATTGTGCAAATGCAGCTATTTTCTATATTTCAGTAGGTGTACATGCTGCTTTTGTTTAATGTGTATTCATTATTAATCGTATTAATTTTAATACGTTCCCCTACACAGATTTATTGCTGTGTTGCTATTTTCATTGCCCCCTTCAAATTTTAAATGTTGAAACGAAGTTTAAGAGATGTCACCACTTATGCAAATTAGTCCTGGAAAATCTGAGAACAGTTCCCTTAACCGTCTGTCTGACTGGTTGCGTTTTCTGTGTCCTTAACTTGGTCGTGTCTAAAGACACACGAAGTTTGCTTTTATTGGCTTTCGTCCCGGTCAGGGAAAACAAACAAAATAAAGAAAATTTCAACTGGTGTTAAGTTCAATTCAATGCGTTTACAAGGTTTTCCACACGGTTTTCCAATTCGCTTAGATCATGTTAATCCATGAATAATAATAATATATTTTGGATCTCAGTAGCCGAGTGGTTTCTTTGTCGTGTACAAGTGGAGAGTCGTGGTAGGCTAAGGTAAACATGAGATGACTATCGTATATTTGAGTGTCTCTTGCGTCTTCTGACCTCTGCGCTACAGTTTACAAAGAAATGAATGTAAATGGGAGGTCGCCTGTCAGTTATAGCAAGAGTACATAATAACTAAGAGTGTGACAAGCGTCAAGCACTTAGTTATTAGGCTTGGAACATCATCTGCACGATAACGGCTGACCCCCCCCACAAATCAGACCCATCACTTCAAAGAAATTTGCACGCTATGTTTGTGTTCTAAAGCTCAAAAACACAACTAGTCAGTTGGTTCAATGTGCGTCTGTTGCTAGGTTCAGCATACAAACATAGCGTGCAAATTTCTTTGAAGTGATGGGTCTGATTTGTGGGGGGGGTCAGCCGTTATCGTGCAGATGATGTCCCAAGCCTAATAACTAAGAGCTTGACGCTTGTCACACGCTTAGTTATTATGTACTCTTGGTTATAGTTACCAGTTAACACGTTCATTACGGTGTACCTAGTAGACGTTCTGATAGCAATTATAAAAGAATGTTTATATTTAGAATGATTCTCTAGAATGCGCTGCCGAATTAAATTGAAGATGTACTGTGCTCGTTCAGCCTTTGAAAGTAGTCCCATGTGCTGCCAAAACGTTAGTTCGCAACTTTCAGCTGTGGTCGCTATACCAAATGCCAAAACTTACTTTATCTCGGATACAGGAATTGAGCTCAAACAAGCAGAAAGACCATTGAACAACTTCATCTATTTTCGTTAAAGAGATGAACGAGAAAATTACAACACGTTTTTCCGGGTAGGCAGCGCAATGGAGCAGTTTCAATTCCGGCATCCGTGTAAAGTATTTAACTGTTGGAATAATTGGTATTTTGTATTTTTCTCTCTCGTATGCAGAACTATTCCCCGTTATGGGATCTGCTTGCTTATTTTCCGCGTTAACCCGTCATATGAATAGGGATGAAATAAGCAACAGATAGAGTCACGGAAACGATTTTAAAAAGCACAAAATGCACACACTAGTGATGTTTCTAATTTAATAAATAGAGTAAGAAAGAAGAAAGTACACATTTATTTTCTGCTCTAGTTTCAGATTCAGTTTCTGGCCTGCTACTTGAGAATTTTCAGTTTCAGAGGTTGCTCGTCGGAATTTGTGACTAAAATAGAGTTTTAGTTCCACGCCTCACCCAAATTAGTTTCAGTTTCACTTTCAGTTTCAGGTCTAGACCAAAATTTTGCATTTTCACTAAGAAAATCTTAACTTAGTAGAGTAAAATTAAAATTCATTTTGTGATACATAGAGCACAACAGCACAACATTGCATGTAATGTTTCAAATGCATTATATTATGCATGTTCGAGCTGATAAAAATTAAAGACAACACGTCATCCGGAAATGGAATTTTCAGGCTAAGCGTCGACCTAAATAGATTGGCCGTCAAGCGAAGTCAGAGCTGAAATTATTTTCAGATTCAATGGTCGACTGAAACTAAAAAAAGTCTACGACTTATTTTAGTTTCCGTTTCATGCCTGTATCCTTCGGAACTTTAGTTTCAGTTTCAGGCGACAATTCAAAATAATTGAAGTTTCAGGCTTCAGTGGTCGATCTTTTGTATTATTAGGTTCAACTTCATGCGTCGAGCTCTACTATTTTAAGTTTCAGTTTCAGTTTTATGTGCTGAAGCTAAAATATGTACTGACTGAAAGTATTTTCAGTTTTAGTTTCAGGTGCTGAAACATCACAGCACATACTCCCTTAAGTTAAAGTGCAAAACGTGATAAGAATTTTGTGTTTAGATGAAGTTTGCGTATACGACTGCTCAGTAATTTTATTACGACAACTCATTAAATCCTATTTTATTCCGCCTGGAGGTGAAATGATTGCTTCGGAAACTGGGTGTTTAACACTGGGGCTCTAATCTCGAAATGCCATGCTCCCCTATGTTTAGCACTGTTTTTCAGCATCTTTTTTTAGCCGGAGGGGGGCTGCATGGTTGGCAGTGAAAGAAAAGTTTGGTTTAAATTTTGAAATTGATGCTGTAGTGAAAGTGATAAAATCTTTTACAGTTCATTGTATTTTTAAATCAAAGGGGTGGCATAGAATAAATGTGTCCCTATTTTAACGTCCTCCCCCTGCCGAAATAGGAAAGAAAATGTTTAATAGACGGATTTGGAAAAATATGCAAATTAGATGTCATAGTGGGATGCTCAGTTGAACACTTTAACAGTCTTCTGTTTGTGTGGCTGAACGAACGTTACCTTGGCTTCGAAAAGGGTTTTGCTGGAAAATAGATTTTGATTTTTGCTGACGGTAAGTCATGAAATGGTGTTTGAACACATGCAGAACTGAGTCAAATATGTACTCATTTGGCATAGATGCTATATTTGATGCGTTGTTTCATTCCTTGCAGCAAAGTTGTAGTTTCTGTGATGGAGAAATCGAAACAGAATATCTCTACTAGATCAGATGATAAATTTGATTAAGAAGATTATGAAGATTTGATTAATAATAAAATAATAATGTGCAACAATAACATTCCATTAATGAATATGGTTCAGTATTATTCTTGAGACCATTGCTGTCTTTATCATTTAAAGCCGTATTTGTACCTTTTGGATTCGAATCTAATTTGTGGATTTTAATGTTGTCTGCTGATGTCGTTGCAGTTGTCTCAATTAGTTGGTGATGGCTGTGGCAAAACATTGTTGTCAAATTTTCTAGTTTGATTTATTCCAGATGCTGCTTCTGTGAGCAGCCGCTCTTTTCACCAGAGTCAACCCAGAAATGGGCATGGTAATCCATGTAATGGCTCTGTAGACACAGAAAATGGTCCGAATTTGCCACATCCTCTAGAGGTAATTAGTTGATTTCGTGGGTATGATAAATACTGCAGTAACAGGTGTTGCCCTACTTTGGAAAATGGGCAAACCTATGATCAACCCATTTTGCATTTGCGACACTTGAAGTTTTGGCTGAGGTAGAAATACGGACCCTCTTTTTTCTTGCTTTCTGTTTTCTAAAATTGTTTGTTCTTTTTCAACTTCTGCGAATTGTCCCTACCATATATTTTAATTTTTTAGTTGTACTATTTATTTAGATTTTTATTTTGCATTAGACTCCTCGGTGCCGGAGACACTCCAATGCTTTATGTTGATGTTGAATTCAAACCTTCTCCCTAATAGGAGTTATATATTTCATATATGCATTTTGGCAGAGATGCGTTTTGGCTTCCGTTGTGCGTTTTTCCTTTGTGGTTTCCTGCGTTTGGTTGTGGCGTTCCTCAGTTCGCGAACGACAGATTTCTCTCCGAGTTTGGATCACCATTATCGCTCGATGATGTTGGCAATACGATGTACATGGCAACCTATCGCAGGTTTACCACCCCTGGCGATGGCAATCCATACTATCGTTCTAGGAACGGGGAGATTCTTCGTAGATATGCCGCAATGTCTACTAAGGAAAAGATGGCAATGCGTTTGCTGTTGTATAATATTTATTTAGGATACCGGATCCGACACCGGGATGTTTCGTGTTGTAGACCCTTAATCCTGTTAGTCAATTCGCATAAGTTCAGCAATTAGCTCATTAAGCGAGCTTAAACAAAATATGCTGACAGCAAGGCGACCTTATTGCCAGGGTATTTTCTTTGTTAACGGTTAACCACGGTTAACGACGTAAAGAACTAGGCGCTTATTATTCTTTATTCTTGCTCTTTTGTAGAGCATTTTCATGGACCACGGTGAGATAATGAAACTGCGGAAGCAGTGTGATGCCGATGCCCCTACTTGGCATACATATCATCGTAGATCAAAAGGCCGCCAAGCCCGAGCTGCCAACCAGACTTTGTGCACTCGTGAGTATATGACAGCTGAGAAACTGGACAAAATCAAGGAACTAAAATGTTACATGGATACTTCCGTCACTGGACGCAGATGCAGATTGGACCCTGTTCACATGGACCTTAAAGTTTGGCTCAGGTTGAATACTTACTCTCCCTCTTTCCGAGATTTAATTAAAGTTTTAGTGTTTTATTGATCTTATTGAGTTGCATAGTCAGAAACCTTGTTCTCCTATAATTAGAACTGTCTTGGTTGTTTTTGATTTTTGATTTCAGGTTTGCCGGATATCGCTATGAAGACCGAACAGATCACTACTAGTATCTACGTTTCTTCTATTTTTTCACTTTGACATTGAGCAAATAGCTGTAACTGTACTACCATATTAAACCCTGCTGTGGCCATGGGCCTACAGCAACAACAAGAATAACAACTACACCAATTATAATAGCCGCAGTGTCTTCGCCTGCGGCTGTAAACTATGGTCAAATTCTAAATTAACAAAAACAAGTGTTTTCCATTATTCTTGCATTTATTCATTCAAGTAGCCGCGGTTTCTTCACTTGCGGCTAGTTAAATTCCAAACTATATAAACTAGAATTCGTGATTTCCTTTATGCTTCATTCTGCAATTAGCCGTTGTTTCAGATCTTGCTGCTGTCAAACTTAAGGATGCAGACTAAAGATGGAATCTGTGCAATTAAAGTAGCCGCGGTTTCTTCACTTGCGGCTAGTTAAATTCCAAAATATATTAACTAGAAGTCGTGATTTCCTTTATTCTTCATTCTGCAATTACCGTTGTTTCAGTTCTTACTGCTGTCAAACTTAGGATGCAGACTAAAGATGGAGTCTGTGTAATTAAAGTAGCCACGGTTTCTTCACTTGCGGCTAGTTAAATTCCAAAATATATTAACTAAAAGTCGTGATTTCCTTTATTCTTCATTCTGCAATTAGCCGTTGTTTCAGTTCTTGCTGCTGTCAAACTTAGGATGCATACTAAAGATGGAATCTGTGTAATTAAAGTAGCCGCGGTTTCTTCACTTGCGGCTTTAAGCTGGTTAAAGACAAGTATTTTAGCTAGAACTAGTGTTTTCCTTTTAAGAATTCCGGCTAAAAAATCTGCGTGTTTAGATAGCTAGATTATTGTAGATGTTTACATAGATAGCTTCAAACGATGTCAAAAGGACTTGCCATAATTCTGCCAGGGGTTTTGCCGTACTGCACAATGTCCAATTAACTGTCCACCGTCAATAATATCAATAAGTTACTGTCGCCACTGTCGGGTTGCAGTACGGTATTACTACACCCCTGGACAATCAGACCAGTCCTGGTGTATGCAGAATCTGTCTAACATATATAACAGCAGTCTGGGCGTGTAACATCAACAAAGAGGGTTTTACAATGCAGAACAGCGCCGATGACAGTAACTTGATGATGAATATGACTGCTTTAACTACCCTTTTCCAGTCTGTATTTTTGTACAAAACCCTATTGTCTGATGCTGCCGCCTGCAGTTAATTCAGTGTGCTTTCTGTTTATGGTCTGTGCTTGGGTTTGGAAGAACTGACAGTATTAATGTGGCTACTATTGTCTGTATATAAGGATTACTCTATCTGTATATAGGGAAGCCACAGTCAGTTTCTTCTAAATTTTATTTTTGTAAACTGCAGCAATATAAAACCACCTCTTTTCAGAAAGGGTAGAGTTTGGATTAAAATTAACTCTACCCTTTTCATGAAAACGTTAAAAGAAGGCAAGTCCAGTCGGAGTAGTTAAAATTGTTAATTTCAACTGTTCTGCTCTAGCCTCTATGAGAATGAAAGTACCTTACCTACCCACCCTAAGATTAAACACCTGACGCTTAAATGAATTTAAATTTTAAATTTCCATTGTTTAATTCTCGCATCTGTACAAATTGACATGTTATAAGTATAATGTACATTTTATAGAATTCACAACGTATAGAATGTGCAAAGTCTTTTGCTCAAACTCAATGCTATAAGATATAAGCTTCCTTGGAAAATCGTCCGTAGATATTGCTTGGATAATGGAATATTGACCAAAGAATCTAAACATAAATGAAGCAGTACTTAGAGATGAGTATACTTATAATTAAAAAAATTCACTTGAAAACTGAAAGTGCTTTTCCAATACAATGTAATAGAAAAATGTACACTATAATAACAAGTTATCCTTAAAAGGGAAATAATACCGCCGTAGAGTTTGGGATTTATGTGTTCAACGTTTTGTTTGTTTTCGTCATACTGTTCTAGTGTACGGTGTCACGTTAGCATTTGACTAGTTTCGACTCCCCGACATTTACCGTTTCTGAGACAAAAGAATGGGAGTATTTTATTGCCATTTGCCACTGCCAATTGTGAAACTAAAATTATACCAGAAGAAGGATTCGATCTGTGTCCGGAACAGTGCCAAGCGGACACCCTAGCCACTACACTACGTACTCTAACTATTGCGATTTTATCGAGTAAACCGCGAGAAAGTTATCATTTATCTATATATGTTTATTTTAAACAATTTATTTTATCTAAATTCTGAAGCAAAGCAAACACTAATGAAATAAATACAGTGCAAGCGCAAAATCAGTCTTTGCACACGAAAATTGTAACATCAGTTTTAGCTATTTTATTGATCTGTTAGCTAAACCTCTGCCAATCAAGTGACAGGCAAATAACGCCCGATTTTCGGCAATATGAGAAAAGGCAGAGAGTGATCGTGTGCAAAACAATTTACAGGGCGTTGAAAATTAACTAAATTGACTGTAATGATGCTCTAAAAATTGCAAAATCATAGAAAAATTGTAGGACGGAAATCCTCCACGCCAAGCAATTTCCATGCAAAACATATAAATTCAGATGGGTCAACCCATTACAAGTATACCGCCTCAGGCGGTATAAAAATGTACACTAAAGTAGTGTACACATCAAGGAAATCATTTCTTCTATTGCTTTATCTTTGCTCTTCAGAATCTGCGTACGGAAACACACGTACGTACGTGTACGCACTCCGCGTACGTACGTGCGTTATCTGTCTAACGCCTTTCTGAATCTGAGTTAACTTCCAATGCCATTGCACAGAAAATACGTATGTAATCTATGCTATCGCCTACGCATATTAACGATATGCAGTAGAGCTGAAGACGAAAGACTTTGAAACAAAGTAAACATGTAGCTTGTTAGTCTACGCTAGGTAGAGAAAGCCTGCTGGGACGCTTACGTTAATTAAAGAAATATAAGACGTACGTATGCGTCAAATCTAGAAAGTGAGTCAAACTCTCGCGCTAAACATTTTGACAGATGCATATGTGTTGTGAGAAAAGGTTGAAAATCCTGATGATTTGAACAATGTTTTTGAAGTGTAGAAACTTATTATGGAAAGAATTTATAAAAGTATGCAGTACCCATAATCCAATTTACACGACCAGAGCTGATGTAGTGGAGGTTGTTGAACAATTGAATTCCAACGACGAGCTTAGTCCAAAGTTAGAAATAGAATGTTTGGAATGCACTTACAGAGGCGAAATTAATTTGGGCTCTCCGTTGTTTGTGAGTAATGATTCGTGCCTTCGAAACAGAAGTTTAAGAGCTTGCTTAAATGAACTATTTAATGGGGTCTTTCGAAATGTTTGCAGTCTTTGTAGATCAAAGCGAGTAAATGCGTCACTATTAGAATTACCTCTGCTGTTCATTGTAGCAATTGTCGGCCAAACTTATAGAAATTTTAATGTAGAATTAGATTTCGTTGAAGCTATTAAAAAACTTGACCTGAAGAGCTTAATTCTGAGTACTGGCAACCATTTCATACCTGTGGTATGGGATTCAGCGAAGAACTTGCGTATATTAGACGATTTAAATTATGCATTCACTTTCGAACGATTCAAGAGTATCAGCGCAACCTCTACTAGTTTAGTTGTTAATCCTACGGATAAAATCTACCTGATAATTTACGTCAGTAGCAATTTTGTAGATTCAGACATGGCGTCAACAAGCAGAGACGAAATGGAATTGGACGGATCACAGGAAGTGAAGAAAACTCGATTTTCTGGAAACAGCGTCACAAGAACAAGCGGAGTAGAAAAGTGCTGTGAAATGAAATCAACGAAACAAGTGAAGCAATCACGGATGGACCAAAACAGAAGCGAAAGTGAAACAAACGAAAGGCTGGAGACAAAAATACCGGTCACAGCATGGAAACTAAACTTACTGAATCAAGCAAGTGTCTGAAGCTGAACTATGAGCGCTTTGAGGCAGTGTTTGAAATCATTGTAAAGTATTGTGAAACTTCAAACACCCGTTCCAAAAATTTCATTCAAGACTACAAACGGCTTCGTGATTACATTGCTCAGATACGAGAGTTTTCTGGCAATTGCTGCGCAAAAATGCTTTTCTCAGACGAAGCAAAATATAGTAGCATCGGGGAAGGCAAGGGAATAACAATAAAAGTTGGTAGATACTGCACAACTTGCTATAGGAAATTTATAAGTCAAGGGAAGGGAACATAGATACTAGCAGAAAAAATTTACTAGACTACAAAAGATACATGAATTCCTGAAATGTCTTACAAACGGTGAAAAGAGAATAATTGGGCTAGTACATCCTTTCTAAGCATTGTGCTGGTCCCTGGGAGACAGTATGAGGAGAAAGGCGAAATTTTGACATGTTCTACAGATATAGCTAAGTTCTACAAAGAAAACTTTTCGCTTGTTAGCATGATCAAAAACATTATCCTTGTTAAGTCCGCATAAAACACAGCAGTACCCACCCAGGGACAGCGAAACGGAGAATCTAACATGCAGTAAGACTACTTTCCAGAGGAATACGTTACAATGTCATCTGACCAAGTGCCTTCAAATATTGATATAAAAACGTTATTGCAGAAAGGTCAAGTTGTGAAAATTAATCGAAATCAAGGTTCAGCCTTGTCCCACTTTACTGATAGAAAAAAGTATACTGATGTGTAAAAGAAAAACATCTCCATATTTATTTACCAACGGTGAAGGAGGTTTAAAGCAAATAAGGCCGTCAAAAATATCAGTTTACCGTTACTTCCAATCGCGACTGCTAAATATTGACAAGCAGGATATAATGTATTTGTTTTACGCACTCTCTAGTTTGGAATTAGAGACAGTGCCCAGTTCTGTAAGCATTGCGCTTCCAACAGATAAAGTAAACTATGGGAAAGGAGAACCATTTTACGATATTCCAGAAGAATTTTTGGAGAAATGTTTTACTCACTTAAAGAAACTTAGGGAATCTCTGCATATTTAAAAACTCAACTTAAAGTACTATTAGCAAACATACGGCTACTAGGACCCCCCACATGTTTTCTCACACTATCTACTGCAGACTCAAGTGAGTTGTGGCCAGAACATTTTGTCGTGTTTTCGGGGAGAAAATGAGATGAATGTTTAACCCATAAAGGTCAAATTGATCTGCTTAGATCTAATCCAGTTCTTGCTGCATTGTTTTTTCACAGAAGAAGTAGGGCTTTTTTAAAGTTAATTTTGAAAGGAAAATTAAAGCCTCTTGGGAAAATATAAAATTATTTTTGGAACATAGAATTCCAAATTCCAAAAACGAGGATATCCTCATTTGCAAACATTTTTGTGGATAAAAAGTGCTCCAACGATTGAGGATGAGGAAGAAACAGTTTGCAACTTCTACGACAAGTACGTTTCCAGCATATTGCCTAACAAAGAAACATATTTAAAGTTGTATGAAATTAGTAGCAGAGTACAAGTTGACGCACATACCAAGTCCTGCTGGAAACACAATAAGTGTCGTTTTGATATGCGTTATGAGATTAGTTCAGGAACTCGACTAAGAAACAAAGCTGATTCTGGTATTCCTAGTAGAGTTATAGTCAGTAAGCGGTTGACTGAAGTAGATACATAAGTTAACTCATGCAATCTGTGCACAGCCCTTTCCTGCAAAGCTAATCATGATGTCCAGTTTATAGGAGCTTTCTATGGAATAGCACTGTATATATGTGCATATATGTGCAAATCTGAAGCTCAAAGAAAACGTTAGCCAAAGTGCTCCGTGAGTTACCAGAAGAAAGTTCTGACAGAGAAAGACAATTCAAAATTAGGGTCCAACTTTTACGTCAGAGAGGTCTGCGTGCAGGAAGCAGCATGGCGCACTTTAGGAATCGAGTACGTTAAGTCTACTTGCAGCAGCATGTGATTAAATGTGTATAAGCCAGAAAAAAGATATAGAATTGTTAAGCCTAAAAAGGAGTCGGAACAATTTTACCAAAGCAAAGCAAACAATTTTTAAAGAAAACATTTTCGACTTTTACACTGCAAGGCCGTCAGACCCGGAATTCGATACTAATGAGTTTAGCTCATTTTGTGGCTTGGTATGAGTTCCTGCATAATCAACAACGATATTGCAAATCAAATGCCCTATATTCATTTTTCCTCACACTTTGGGGCACAAAGTTTGTCATTGCTGTCCTTAGTAAACATTTGTGTGCATCGTCACACCAACGTCTATTCGAGTGTCATCCGTTGCTGTTATAAGATAATTTGCCATAAAAATTTTGGTCTATGTGCTTCTTTCAGTCTACAATTGTCTCCTAGCCTTTTGAATACATACATTTCCCTTGTAATTGGCGTCAATGTGGGATTCTCATATCTTTTGCATATTATATTAGTTTGTTCACTTCACCATGCTTCTATCTACTCCTATATATTGAATAAATGTCATATTGTCATTGCGGCATGCTCTGCATCCAATCAACACCATTTGTCCAGGCCGTACTGTAGCTATGTAACACTAAATTTAATATGAATTCTAGACTTGACTTGCAATAAATTTAATTTTGCTGAGCTATGTGCAACATCAATGGTACAGGTTTCATCCCTGACTACCTACCCCAGCTCCGCTAGTACTAGAATTAGGTATAAGACTACTTGCACTTTGTTGTGCTGTATATTGGCGCCAATCTGTATTTGCGAAAGCAGCAAAATTTCACGTAGAAAATCGGCTGTTTTCCCAAACACGCTCACCGCCGTTGGAATGTAGCCTTGATCCAAATTACTATTTATTGGTACAGTAGAAGGTGTAGTCTTGTTTGGCCCAACTCTGATTTGGCCCAACTTTCACTTAAACTGCTAAGCCCCGCCCACTTTACTAAAGAGTAAGTGTCTTACGGTAGAATTTATGGCGTATAAATATTTGTGAGAAGAGGGGGACAGTTTACAAAAATTACTATTTTTCTGTGAAAAGTAAAGATTTTTAAGTTCAAATTAATTTAATTTAACTGATAATCTATATACATCTATATATATTCACTATAAAAATAAAATTGACTAGAATAAAAATGTAATAACAAGAATTAATTGAGGTTAAAGGCTAAAGAAACTATAATTCAAATTTAGACAGCAACTTTAGTCTTAAAATTATTGTTAATATTTTCTTTAAGTTTTCTACAATGAATGCTTGCCCTGATTTCTTACAATTTCCGAAAATATAAAACATACTATTGGATTCTGTCTCACTTCCCAACCAAAGCAGTCTCACTTCCCACCCTTTCGTCTCATTTCCCAACCTTACAGTCTCACTTCCCAACCTAACAGTCTCACTTCCCAACCTTACAGTCCCACTTCCCAACCACTTATGCAGTACACCTAACTACAGTAATCTGAAACTGTAAATTAAAACAAAACTGCAATTGCTGAAGTCATATGTTAGATAGACATAAAATTTTAGAACTCATCGGGTTCAATGAAATCGGGTAGAAGCTTCGGTGTAGAATTGCTTGAATTGCAAAATTTAAACTTGAATTTTAAACAAAACTTAAAGTAAGGGCACTGTTTCGTTAGGGCACTCTGTCACTTCAGTTATTGCACTTACTCTTTGATAACAAAGGGTTTCGTTAGGTGAGACTGTAAGGTTGGGAAGTGAGACTGTAAGGTTGGGAACTGGGACTGTAAGGTTGGGAAATGGGACAGGTTGGGAAGTGGGAATCAACCTACTATTGCAATTAACATGCACATGTATGCAAGTCTACGTTCTTTTGAATTTAATTAGTCAAGTGATATTGTGTTAAACAACCAATCATTGTTATTGGGCCAATTCGGAGTTGGGCCAAGGCATACCAAACCCAGTAGAACACTGTCGCCCATTTCCTTATCACTGATTATTAGTAACAGACAACCGGCTATAGTTGTGAAGTATTACTCACTGAGCAACTGATTGTTGAAGGCAGCTAAGATCCCAGTACCCGGTATTTTTTGACCACACCCATGCTCCATAACTTCGCGGAAAAGTAGGCCAATTGGACAAAGTCGCCCCTCCCCTTAATGCAGAAATACGTATTATTTAAATATATATTAAAATTAAATATTGTATATATATATATATTAATATATATTA
The DNA here is from genome assembly GCA_030248195.1 of Trissonchulus latispiculum. NCBI lineage: Eukaryota > Metazoa > Nematoda > Enoplea > Enoplida > Ironidae > Trissonchulus > Trissonchulus latispiculum. Next base: position 15,390 of record JASAND010009617.1, on the reverse strand, counting down.
ATATAATATATATATATATATATATATATATATATATATATATATATATATATATATATATATATTAATTTTGTATGTATTAAAATTTATACAAAACTGAAATTCAAGGCCGAAAATTACACAAGATGAAATTTCTAGATTTGAATTCTTGAAGTTTTAAAATTTTGAAAGTGCGAATTTCGTTGACATATAGATAGAAATTAGTTGATTTTTAAATTTGTTTGGTGTTTTGTAAAAATGATGAAATTTCTACACGTAAACATTTTGTTTAACTGGCAAAACTAGAAAACTGGACCAACAATTTGTTTAACGATTGTTTAACTAGGCAAAAGATCTTTGTCCCATGAGCACATGGGGCAAAGATGTTGGCTCATGTGCATATGGGACAGAAATTCTTGCCATATATGCATATAAGGTAAAGAAATTGCTCCATATGCATATGGAGCAATATCTCTTGCACCATGTGCATATGTTGCAATTATACACATCAGCGATGGAACCGGGTCACCGGGTCACGTGGTCAGTTCGGGTCACTTTTTGGACCGGGTCACCGGGTCAAGAGCTTCGACCCGGTCTTGACCCGGTTTTCTGAATTTACCTCAAATTTTAGAAATGTTTGGCTTACCAAACTAAAATTTTCGGTTAAATTTTTGTTCAATGTACAATATTAATTTGCTTTTTTCTACATTTTAGTCTTGAGCACTTTCGCAGCTTGAGGTTATCTGAATCTGTCAGTTTCTGGCAAACTATTGTTTAGCTTTTTACTTTTTAGCTTTATAAATTCCATGATTATTGCATAACTCTATTTAGTACAAAATGGTTTGCAGTTTATTTTCACAACCAAGGCAAACGTTGAAAGTAAATGAATAATTTAATTTAACTCACTACGTAATGAAAACCAAATTTTTAAAATACTCCGTGTTTTTATACAAGTATATACTCATATTAGGCCCTGCAAAATTTCGCAGACGGATAAATTATTGGTTTTGTAATTCATTTCTGCATAAATTTAGAAAATACGACAGCTATACTATTAAAAGCATTTCAATAAAACCTAGAGCAAACATATGTATGTCATAGTTATTCGTTTCAAAGTCGTTATGGAACATGGAAGCCAAAAATTTAGCGTTCTAGGCAAAATCGAAAATTTTTTGTAACTTTTGGAATTTTCAAAAAAACCGGGTCACCGGGTCAAGCCTGAGTGACCCAGTTCCATTACTGATACACATGGAATGTTACATATACACGTATTTCGCGAATTTCGCTTAAAATCCACTGAGATCGAAATTGGTTCGGATTTACAGGCGTTTACAGCCATGTCGTTAATTGAGGGGGTCCGGGGAAAGAGAACCGCCTGGACTAGATCTCCGTAGTAGTCAAGGATTGTATTACATTACGCCAGTCCTCTGTAATCATGGTAGTGCCGTGGTTAAATTCCCAGGCTTCTCCATTGCATCACGCTCTTACTCTTGTTTGTAGTAGTACTTATATGCAGCAGAATTTATTCTAGTTAGCAATGTATAAACGTATTTAACAGAAAATTGCATTAAGTGAACATGTACCTTGCCAGATGTATTGCATTTGCTGTTATTTGTTGGAAGCTATCAGGTAATTGTTGCACTCTTCTTCAGGTATTTTTGTCAGGTTTTTTCTCCTTTCTGAATTGAAACATACAGGAATAGTACATTTTTATTTGAATAATTTTTGCAACACCATATATTTCAAGCTTCATGGAAGTGATGAACTTGCCTGAAAATTGCTGTGATGCAGCAAGGAAATGAAGTATATAAATAAAGGAACGTTCCCAGAAATCTACTCAGTGGCACTGGCTCTGACACTCATTTTAAGTTTTCAGCAGATTAAAAGAAGTGGTGGTATTGGGTCATGGCAACCATTTTGATCCGAACTCAATCCTATTTGAATTTTATCCTCCGACCCATCCCACCTTCTGTGACATTTCTGCGTCTTACTGCATAATGCACGGGATGTTTGTCATGTTGTGATAGGAATAACAGAAAAAACTAAGAAAACATTAAAGCAAAATAAGCCCAAAATTGCAGTTGTTTATTATTTCTTCTTCTTTTATACCATGTATCTTCTTCATTTACAAGCAGCAAAGCTGTAAGGTACATAGTCCACTAGTAGAACACAACGGCTGGAGTGGGATGGGCGGGAGCAAAAACCGAAAAATTTCGGATTGTTGTCAACATGTTGTCCACGCACTAATACTGGCGTTTAACAGTTCTTAACAGTCTTACAGGAACGTGTCCACGCAACAGTTTATATTTCGATGGCAAATCCTACTGTCAGCCAATCAAGGTTCCAGCCTTCAGTCATAATCAGGCAATGGATTTGTGCCACAGCATTGGTGGACATCTACCAGTATTCAGGAGCCAAAAAGAATACTCAAACGTCAAGGATGTTCTGTAAATGAAACTCAACCTTTCTGTCTTATAGTAGGAAGAAAATGTAGCAAAGCACAATCTGTGGTACATTGCTTCTAGGGACTGACACAGCACTAGCAAACCTTTGTAATCATTGGCAGTGTTTACTAATCCGCTGGATAAATCTGTTGCATTTGGCAACATTGTTAGAGCGCGATGACAACGGCCGTTGCAACGAAATTGTCACAATTACAATGTTCTTGCAACCAATAACAAAACGCAGTGAAAATTGGCGACAACGCGTTGGGACCATGTCTTGTTTTGTTGTGACATGCAATAGTAAGCATAGCGCTTGTTCAACAGATAAGCGTGCGATGCCACGATCTGCTGTCACATGTATGTAACCACTAGTTGGCAGTCTTAGACAACTATAACTCGGCTCACGATGGTGTGCTTTGGGCAGCCTTTGTGCTATGTGCTTTGTGCGTTGTGCTTTCTCAGTTGATGATGGTTTGAAAGGTACATTGTGTCAGATTCTATGTATGTCAGCTATACTTAGTAATGCTCTTGTAATCAACACGTATAGCAAGCTGAAACCACAATCTGTTTTTGTTTGATGCTCAAGCTATCCTTAGCACACTTCAACTCTTTTCACTGAAATTCTAACAGCGGAAGAATTCGCCTGCCATTGGTTGCAATTGTTCTGGACGGGAGCATTGGCAGCCTGACATCCTAGGCGCCAACAGCACAGGCCCATCGTCGTTACATAAGGGCTGCGATGCTGCTTGTGGAAAACCAGGCGGATCTATTTTCTGGCTGACGGTGTAGACCCACTAAGCCAGGAGTCTCTAATAGGAAATCATCGGCAGTTAATGACCATACGTGTGCTTGGGGGGGCCCCCCCCAGACCTGAGCTCACCCCCCCAGAGGGGCCCCTCACCCCCCCCCCAGAATCCGGATTTTTCCGGCAAAAAACCGGAAAAATCCGGTTTTTCGGCGGCCTTCGGCCGCCCTTCACCCCCCCCCCCCCCCAGAACTTCCCCTCCTGCACATGTCTGTTAATGACTGACACTGTTGGCTTAAAGCTGGACTGGCTGGTCTAAGCTAATTCATCTAGCTCATGTTCGCCTTCCCCTCGGGACAAATGGAGTGCGTTACATCCCATGAGGTGTTGCAGCAGCTCCCAGGAGCCGTTTCAGAGACCCACGGTTATTGCGGAGCACCCCTGTCCAACCCAGAAACTTCAGTGCATCCTTTTCCAGCAAAACTGGTCCTTTTACCTTGACCACAGCAACAAAAACATAATCTTTATGGTCATCAGCCCGGAGATTTGCCTCGGCTGTGGCCAAAACAGAAATAGGGTTCCCGCCATAGCCCACCAATCATATGGAAGTATGGACCAATGGTTGTACACCATCCACTCGCTGCCAAACCGTTTCTGGCAATACAGTTCTACCCGTCGCACGAGACTAACCAGAGATTCTCCATGTTCCTGTTTAGTATAGTTAAACTTGAAATGTTCAGCAACTACGTTAGTTAATTAAAATTCATCTTTGTCATAAGATTGTCCAAAGTCAGTTCCATTGGACTTAACGAAGCCACTAGGCTTTTCAGAAAGGAATAATATTCTGGTCTTATGCTCGTCAAAAAAGACAAAAAGTTTGAAATGTTCATGTTAGTCCTCCCAACTGTCTTCGTCAGGTTGGAGGAGGGTCAAGAACGTTATTTCGGTCGTCGCCATTGTTGGGTTCCATCTATGTCAGCATTTTATACTTAGCAGTGATGGGTCTTTTCCAGATCACCCCCACCACCACCACCCACATTTCTTAAAACTTGACCAATTGAGCTGAAATTTGGAATGGGTATGTTGCCGACCATGCTGAGTTCAAATGTCCCAAAATTATTCGATTTTGCGAGATTCGATTTTTTCGATTCGCTAGGGGGGACCAAGGGATAGACCCGCACTGCCGTTCCCACTAAGCGTTGTCAGAACAATGTCAAGTGTAACCGTAACCGTTAATGTATTCAGCTGTTGACTTATGCACTGGTATTTTAATTCGCACTTGAACCAGTGCATTTTGTACGTTGTAAACTGTACATTGGGTTTAAAATCCAGTTAAAGCCAGTTCGACTGGAGCACCTCTAGTAAGGGTTACTAGAGGCTATGCGCGTTGAACAGGAGACTGCACGAGTCCCACCAGATGCTAGATTTTGTCGCGAACTTGGTCGTGTGTAACTTTCATTCATTCCTGAAGTGATTTTTGCTACTATACTTGTTATTTTCCGTATTAATACAGTTTTGACAGCATTTTCTCACCATTACATGAACTGTGCAAGGACTCTGTGAATACGCAGGCAGCAATCTGGAAAAGCACAGCACCAAATTTTCGGCAACATTAGTTAATGCTTTAAATGGATATTAACGCAGTGAACTTTGGAATTTTTAATAACAAATTTACTTAATAATATAAATGATCTACCCTAAGAATACAGGGTAGTTTATGTTTGAAGTTTTGTGCTCAAATCAATACGCTACTGATACCTTCAAACTATGGAGTTTGATGAGTGGGTTTTTTAATGATGAGTTTAATAGGATCAGTATGATGATATGTATTCGTATGATCGTATGTATGATCGGCACATTTAGCCCAAAATTTCGGGCGTGATACCGCTTGCATCAGTTAACCATGCATTTATAATATGGGTTTGAATTAAGACGCATCTAGTTGGCTATGTCAAAATTACATGTATAAGGGTATCCCCTACGAGATCTCTCTTCCTCTCACATTCGGGTGAATTAACTACAATTAATCTGAGTGGATGCTATAGATAGCGTTTCTGCTGCGTCCAGTTAAGTCCATTTTAGTTCAGTTCATTCGCATATAAACGCATGCTTAACAATGCTAATGCCAGGCTTTGAGCTTTTGTGCTTTAGTGCTTTGTGCTTGGTGCTTTGATAGTTCATAATAGCGACAAGGCACAGTGCTTTGTGCCTTGTGCTTTCTCGGTTCACAATGGTGATTGTGCTTTGTGCTTTGTGCTTTTGTGCTTTTGGTGTGCTTTGAGAATCTTTCAACAATGTTGAAGATTTTACTTCGTGCTTTTCCGCTCTCCAATCAAATTAAGCCATTCTCTTATCTGATTGGCTGGAACAAATGGCAAGAAAAGATTAATGAAAAGAGCTACAGTAGTCTTATGAAATATTTAATAATTATTGAGAAGACAGTGACAGAAAACTAAAGCAAAAACATAAATAGTGGATAATTTCTATAAGCATCGGGCGGAATAGACACTTTTCAAAAACAAGTCTTAAATTCCCACTTAGTCCGTGCCAATTAATTAAAAATTAGTTCGGAAAAGCAATACACACAAGAATATATTGTTATTTCTAGGCAATTACAATTATAATTCGCTAATCTTAAAACGTTTCGTAGTGTTGGTTATTTATTTTTGAATAATTCACATGTCACGTGACCTGTGCTTTTCGTGATTGTGCTTTGTCATCGTAAACTATGTGTCTCCAGTCTCCAGAGCCCAAAGCACAAAGCACTGTCTCCTGAGATAATGTTTTATGAGATGGTTTTATCAAAATTTCTCTGACTATGCAAAAGAGGACTGCACTGGCTCGCGGATCTCCGTAAAGACACAAACAAACCTTTTCTGACTTTGTTGCAGCACAGACAGAGTCGAGCTGGCTGTCCTCTTGTTGGACAACCAGGCAGGAGCTCCAGAGACTAGTTCAGAGCGCTCACAGCGCACACTGGGTCAGAGCGCTCACAGCGCCCATTGGCTCTCTCCTGTTCCGGACTAAGGCTTTGCCTTAGTGACTGCCTGGCAGGCGTTTTTCATTACTTCTTTATGATTACTGCTTGTATTCTTCGTGGATCCTCCTGCTGGCCCGCATTTTACCTCATTTTCTAAATGTTGACTTGAGTTAAGCATCAAAAATCAGATGCTTTCAGTTCAACGCTCCGGTAAGCCAGGTACCGGTACCACCTCGAGATATTGGCCATAAAGGATCCTAGTATCTTGCGGGCTCAACTCATTGGGCAGAGCAGAATATATTACTCTTCCTATTATAAACTCTGGGTTTATAACGTTTCTTAAGTTTAAGCCAAAACTACCTTTTAGCTAAATAGTCTACAGAACTGGCGACCTTTTTTCATCGGCTGTCAACAATCTAAACGGTAACAATTTTCTGAGTGCCAGTGTAGCTTATTTAGCTAAATTAAGCACTGTCTATGTATTGTGCTGCCACATACATTCAAAGAAATGTGTGAAGGGCTAGTACCAATGCAAAATGCCTGTGTTTGTTTCAGATTTAGCAAATTCTACTTTTACGACAACAGGATTTTGCTGGATGGATTCCTGACAGACGGTGAATTTTACAGCCAAGACACAAACACAACTCTAGCGTAAATATATTAATCTACCTCAAATTTGTTGTACAACTATCTAACAAAACTAAGTATCAATCAGTTAGCCCAACTCGACTCAGAAAGGTTGGATTTGGTGGTGACTAGTTGTCACAGCACCAGTTTTATCTTCTAGAATGTGCTCAGTAATTTCTTTCTACCTATATCAAAGGTAAAGAATATAAAGTAAGGTATAACGTAAGGGTTACTCCGCCCCCCTCCGAAGAACAAGGTGAGGGATAGAGTAAGTCCCGTTATCCTACCGTGCCGCCCTTGTGCCACTACCACTGGTTAGTAGCTTGCCACTGCCGTGGCGCTAAGAATGTCATCTTGAATATGGACTTCATCCACGAATCGCACAGACTTCTGTTACCTTCTTCACACAATAGTGGTTAGTACTATTTACCGATCCGTTAAGGATGGGATGGCTGTCTGGCTGGGAAAATAACTTTCAAACATCATCCAGCAATACCTAAATTGACTAAAATCACATCAAATTGAACTGCACTCAATTTATTTGAGAGAGCAAAGCGCACGAAAATAGTTTTTAGAGTTTCTTTCGTTTGTGCCACTGTTACAAGCCAGTTGTATCAGAGCTGTGCGTGCTGTAGAGTAGAGATGAGGACGCGCCGGACGTTTCCGACTCGGCTCGGCTCGACTCGGCTCGTTAGAAATTGAGGTCGGCTCGGCTCGGCTCGCAGACATAGCCGGCTCGGGAAGATTTCTAAGGTGGGTCGACTCGGCTCGACTCGGCTCGCCCAGCTTGAAATTTCAAATGTATCAGATTGAATTGAGGACTTTGCCAGGTTGTTTCAGTCAAAACGCTTGAAGACAGCTGACTAGCATTAGTTACCTAGTGAGAATAAACAAAATTCCATCTTTACTGACACTCTGCGAGAGGCGAGTCTACAATTATGGCTAATGATACTGGCATACACTTGGTAAAAGTATGATTCTAAGAAACCGAAAGCTAGGACACCATTCCGGTGGCAACCATTCATGCTTATTTTGCTTAAAATTTATTCCTAGCTTATGCTATACAATATTAATGGAACCAGTGATGGACGCCGAAAAAATCACGAGAAAACTTTTTGTTTTCTGCAGTTTTGATAAATCATAGACTGAAAAACTGCAAAATTCTTGAGAACAAAGCAAAAACTTAGAATTTCTTACAAAATAACGAATTGCAAATAAATTTCAAATCCTCGTTGCTCTCTGTCCATCTTAACTAAATCGTAGCCTATCATTATCAAGCTTATTCATCAATTTTAAGCAATACATTGCATAGTACCAAGAGTACATAATAACTAAGAGTGTGACAAGCGTCCTACTCTTAGTTATTAGGCTGCAGACATCATCTGCACAATAACGGCCTACCCCCCCCCACAACTGAGTACCTGGTTACCCCCCCCCCACAACTGAGTACCAGGTACACAATTGTGTAGCAGCACTCGCTTGTATGTTTACATGTTGAAGCTCAAAAGTGGCCAGCTGCTGATAGAATGTTTTTGGCTTCAACATGTAAACATACAAGCGAGTGCTGCTACACAATTGTGTACCTGGTACTCAGTTGTGGGGGGGTCACCAGGTACTCAGTTGTAGGGGGGGTAGGCCGTTATTGTGCAGATGATGTTTTCTGCTTGATAACTAAGAGTGTGACGCTTGTCACACTCTTAGTTATTATGTACTCTTGATAGTACTTATTTCTGTAAACAAGAAGCAGTTTTGCAACCTTTTTTGCTATTTTATGAATTACTGCAAAATCCCAGCATTAATATAACACTATGCAGATTTTAGTTGTAATATTTATTGATAAAACAATATATGAAACGTTGAAATAAATAAGTCAAAAATGTTTCTTTCTAATTACAGTATACACAAGTAAAGCTTAAAGCACAGCCTAACATTTGAACTAAATTGGCTTAGAAGATATGAGCAAAGCTAAAGAAAATAAAAGATTAATCGACAGCGTTGAAATAAAACAGAATTAACTGAATTTGTTGTTATCTTGTTTGAACAAATTCGGAAGTATTAGATTAGTTACATTAAAATTTTCCGTTTGGGTCCACTCGGCCCGGGAGAAATTGTTGCCGAGCCGAGCCAAGCAGAGCCGCGAGCCAAAATCCTCATATCTACTCTAGAGACCTGCATTACGGCCTGGCCGAGTGGGCCGACGACCAAGGTTCCCTTGCCGCGGACCTAAGCTCAGCCGTCCAGCCGGCTTCCACTTTAATTGTAAAATTTTAGTAAAGAATAATAAACTCAAATTTTAAGCTTCAAATTTTTGTGCTGCTGCTTTGTACTGCTTTTCATGAATTTTTCATGAATTCATTTCATAAATGTTACTGTTATTTTATTTAAACATGAAATAGTCGATTAAGTATTCACATAACTGCTGGACATCCTTAATATTTTACCACCATCCCCTTGCAATAAGTTGTATTCTATTACTCATTTCTTAATACCAAATAAGTACTTCAAAAGATTATTCTCATTTCAGATGTTGTTGTATTACACAACTCTGTGGTACAAAAAGTCGAAAAACTTTAGACTGATAATTTGCGAAAGTTGGTGCGCCCAATTGATGATGAATCTCTCAATTTATTATAATTTTTGCGTCTGCAACATTAAAATATCAAACTGAATTTCGATAAATTGAAAAAGAAAGATTAGAAAGATGGAAAATTGGAAAGATTGGAAGTCGGAGTTTTGCATTTCCTGAAAGAACGAAGGTGCTAGGTTTGGCCTGTCGAACAATTTGACGATTCGGGCAGAGAAAGATTTTTACATTGCAGGATATAATTTCGCACTAGCGGTGGGACATTTTTCATGGTTTGAGCAAAAACGTCTGCAGGTGGGGGAAAATTTAATGCAAAGTTGAAAAATTTCGTGTCACCACACATTTGGCGAATTTTCTGGAACATTAAGACCAGTTAAGCCAAATCCAAGAAACAGTCCATCGTTCCATGTGAGTAGATACAAAATGGCGGCTCTACCGCAAATTCGCAGCCATTCCCAGTGTAAAAAGCCCAGGCTGCGAACCCTACCTAGTGTAGAGATTAAGCTGAGTAAATCTCTGGACAAACAATTTTAAATCACAGAAATAGACTTGTAGAAAGTACGCTCTGAGAGCGTGACCCCCGACAAGCGAATTTCTGGAAGTTTCGAAGATTGCAACGACTCGACAGAGTGTGTGCAAGTCAGACTCCGCTCGACCAACTACCCTGACCAACTACGAAACTAAAAGGCGAAAACTAAAAAGTGACGCGAATTTACTGTTAATAACGAAATATATACTTTAATCAAAATTAAACGCAATCGAATAAACTTCAGCACCAGAACAAAATTCAAATAACAATAAACAAACCAACAAGGTAAATCCAGACAGCAATTGAAAAGGCGCCCGCCCAAAGTTAATGGAGCATGACAAATTGGGAACAAAAGACCCGACCTCCTAACACCTGTCACTTTAACAAGACTGACTGAACGCGCCCAATTTTGAATCAAAAGGAGAATTAGCTAGTCCGGCCTTGGACCGTACACAACAGTGTAATTTTCATTGAGCAATCATAAATTTAGCATTACGTTTTCATAATTTTAAGTTAGAAATATTGAAAAATGATCGAAAAAATCCACAGACTACCCCCTCTTTTGAAACGCGCGACCTCGCCGCGGCCAAGGGCTCAAGGGTTAGTAATAAAATGAAATTAACCTACGTAGCCTACCTACTAGTTAAGATAAAACGCATTTTAGAAATCACCGGAAAAGATAAAATTTTGGCGTATCCCTCGAGATGCACTACTCGGGAACACTACTCAGGCCCCAACATACAGCAGACGGGTGCTCTGAGACACGCTAAAACTACTCCGAAACATATCGGGAAGACACTACTCAGCACATAAACACGAACTACACCGACTACACACAAAAGATAAAGGCTAGGACACCCTTGAGCCACGGCGAGGACGCAGGTAACAAAAGAGACAGGTACTCCGGAGCCCTCAAAACAAACAACCGAGGCCACAACCGGCCACCGGAGGAACGTTTTTAGATAGAAAATACCATAGAGAAGCAGAAAAAATAGCTCCGGAGGAACTTTTACCGACAAACGAATGCATAAATTGAACTCCGGAGTAGTAATGAAAAATCGAAGACCAAGGCCGGAGTAAAATTTCTAACCGAAGCTGACGTTTTTAGAGAGAAAAAGCAAAACGAAAGTACCCAAACAGCTCCGGAGTATGCAAGGAAGAAAGTAGAAACAGAAATTCAAGCTCCGGGACAACCTAACATAGGTGACGACAGCTCCGGAGTTGGTTGCCAACAACTCCGGAGGACAAAAAACCCCCATCGAATCGCACAAATTGAATCAAAACAATGCCACGTTTTAAAGCGAATACAAAATAAAGCATAGATATTGCAAAAATAGCTGCACAAAGGTACATGGCAAGGTAGATAAGGCAACCAAATGGCAGTCATGGAATACAAAAAAAATTTTAAACAAAGTAAACTCGCACCACATTAGAAAGAAAATAGAGAAACAAACACCAGTTAGAAAAATAGAAAAGACCCGAAATGAACAAAATAAAATACTACATATTATAGAACGGCAATGCCGAGCTAGCGAGCACCCCCCACCCCAAATACAGAAAGTCTCAGGAAAATAAAGAAATAGGAAAAAAGTTTAAGAAAATTTAAAGAAAATTTAACCCCCGAACGAAACCCACGACAATGACCAATACTCCCCCCACCAAGATTAATTCTAAATCGTAAAAAGATAAGTATAAGTGAAACAGTAGAAACAAACAAATACAAAGTTAGCTCAAAAGGGACAAGGGGGAAGGGGGACTAGCGAGGCCATGGGGACAGAACCGGCAACACATATATCATCACACAAGAGACTTAAATTTAGAAAAGTTTGAATAGTAAACCACAGATGGCCAGTGGAAGGACCAAGCCACGGACAGAGAACCAGACCAAGATTGAGGACCCTGCCGCCAGGGACGCGGGCCGGTGCCCCCCGGCACAAGCGACCCGCACGGAACCAACACCGAACCACCTCATCACCGAGAGTCACAGGCCCAACTCCAGATAGAGACAACAGAAACCAATGGGCCACCCGTAACAGACCGGGACCAGGGACAAACAACAGCCAAATACAATAACAAGTACAGAAGGAAGCGCTCGCAGTCAAACAGGGACAGGGGGGGAGGGAAAGGGAAACTAGTATAACTGTAGATTAAAAACAACAAAAACTAATAACAGCAAAACAAAAACACAACCTACGTAACAACCAAAGTTCAGGTCCGCAGACCAACAAGACAGTACATAATAGGCACTACGGCCAACAGTGCAAATACAAAGCCCGACTTAATTTTGAGAGAGGGAGACACGAGTCTACGGCAACCGTTGGCCTGGCTGAGCCCGACCGCCAGCAACCGCGAACTGTGTCAATCACGAAGAACCGGAAAATACAACTACGGTCAAAAATGCCGGTCCGGGGTTGACCGCCCACCCTTGGCCTCCCTGAGGGCGACCGCAGGCGACGGGCAACCACGGACCCGCCGGGATACGACAAGGTGAAATGCCCCCAGTACTATTGCCTAATAAAAATGTGAATCGTTTTTGTAAAAAAAAGGTAAAAGATAAAAATTAATAAAAAGGGTAAAACTCAGCTAGTACCTGCATAATTCAGACCGAAAAGAATCAAACTACAATTTAGGTAAAAATTTAATCAGAAGACCAGAAACTGAAGGATCGAAAAGAATAAAACTCAATTTTAAAGACAAAACATCAATCAGGTACTTAATTTAGTCTAGAATAACCACAAAGCCAAAATCCCCCCAAAGTTAATAACACAACATAGATTTCCCCCCAGCCAATACGGGCCAAAACTTAATCCCACCCTGCCTAGACTAACGATGAGCCGCTGATGCATTGCACAAAACGGGATCCTGATCTGAACCGGTCGAGGAATCCTTGGCCTCGCTGGAACGCGACCGCAGAGACATCGAAGGGTTAGAGAGGGCCGTTTTGAGCAATTCGAACACAAGTTTGACTCCGGGGAAACCCCAGACTGAACATTCAGGCTGGTGTGCCTGCTCTAAACCCTCCGACTGCGACTCATCGGCAGACACCTCTGACTGCGCCTTTTCCACAGGAGGCGACGACTCCGCAGTATTCCCTTTTTCACCCTCCATATACAATGCAAACAATAATTTTGATCAGAAAACCCACAGCAAACGTTTTGACTCAAAACTCAAACATATACACAATCCCTCCCAACCACAATACAAGACTACAAACAAATACCACAGAAGACATCCAGGGTAGGGGAGGGTAGGCCCATACCGGCAACCAAAAGGAGATAGGAGCCTAAAACACAAAACGAAAACAATTAGTCACAAAAACTAGTAAAATTATAGGTTAAAGCTGGACAGTAATTAAAACAACGTTAATAAAAGTGTACGTATAAAACACAACATGCCTAACCGCACCACGTGCCTGACAGACCGGTGCCGGAGGCCCCGGATGCCCTCCGAAAGAGTTCGAAGATACTCCGGTAAAGTTCAAGAGATTTCATTAGAGCACAAAATGGAATCACGACTACAATTTTGAAAACATTTATTGCAAGAAAAAGGTCAACTTAGAAGAACCACTAACTATTGAAAACTGCCCTGAAGAGATGAGTGCAAAATAAAAGTTCAGGGTAAAGATGCTACGGTAAGCATCCGGGTCTCAACAAACAAATTTTCGAGCTTTAGAGTGCCGATCGATGTCGATTCCGACTAACTAAAAGTGTTCAGAGACTCCGGGGCTATCCTCCAACGGAGTCTTGACCCGCAACCAGGGTTCCTTTTTGTTTTGTGCCGAGGTCGGCACAGTAAAACAAGGTGAACAGGGTGAACATTGAATCTGTGCCGAGGTTGGCACAATCCCCGGTGAACAGGGTGAATATTGGCCCAGGCCAGAATTACCTGAACCAAACTTGTTCCCGATTGGAATAGATTTTCCCAAGCAAACACGTTTTTTTTGAAAAAACAAACTTGAAAATTAATTCTTCACGGTTTTCAAAATGCTGATCACAAAAATGAAAGGTGTAGTGTACGACATTGGGGCAATCAAATTTTACCTATGCCAGGTACCAAAACGCCTGGGCAGTCTGCAGCCAACCCATAGCGCCCCAACCAAGCATAGTAGGAATAAAAAACAATTCTTACCAATATTGTTTAAAACTTAAGTAGATCCGTTTGATTTTCCGTGAACTTTCTAACACAGGAAGACGGTCCAATGCTAATTGCCGCCCACTGGAACCAATTGGATCAATGGCGGAGAAGACTTGTACCTTAAATTAGAAATAAAGCTATTGCAGGGGTGATGGTGGAAGGCAAATTGTGACTAATCAGCCGTGAGTAAAAGTGCCAAATAAAATATAGAACAGTTATTGTGCTAAGCTAAAACTAAAGTATACGTTAAAATGTGTAACTAAACTTATGGACCTAAAATTAACTAAAACAGGCAATAGTACCAGGATTTGAAAAACGGTCATGGACCTGAATCGTGTCCGGAGCACAGAGCCCCGGACAAGTTCAAATTTAACATACTTTTTGGAGATGGAAATTATTCGTTTTAGAAAATTCTAATATTTAAATTTGCTTCTGGGAAAGAGTTAGAATAATACAGTAACAAGATTTGACAAAATTAATCGGACCACAATTACATCCATAAATAAAAGAATTTCAGGCGGTTCATGTTAATGAGCTCCGGAGCAGCATCTTTCCGGTTAAGGTACAAAATTTCTGAAACTTGTGTAACCACATAAGAGTTTTTCACGAGAGCATCTACACGTGTAGCCGAGTTCGCCTGGGTGAGCCCCCCGAACAATTTGAACGGGAACCCACTCCTCGGACTCGGGAACCTCGGGCTTCTCTTGCTTTAACAAAGTCGCATGGTACACAGGTGGATGCCATACCCCGCCGAGGGATTGACTAAGCTGAAGCTCTGTCGTCCCGGGGCTTCCCCGGAGGAGTTGATCGGTCTACAGACCGAGTCGTCTCCACCGGTGGAGGGCTCAACCTGTGGCATACATCCAACTGAACCCAATATGGTGCAGTGTCAGAAAATCCCACAGAAATTAGTGGTGATGGCCTTTTAAATGCTCCGGTGGAATCAAACAGGGTGTCAACAAACCAGAAAAAAGAATTTTGGGGGTGCCCACCCCTCTTTTGAAATTTTCGAAGGCTCCGGAGGAGTTGTAAGCGCCTTTGGCAGAGCTTCAAGCTTTTTTTCTCAAAAATTTCGAAATTCTGGCCTTCCTCCGCCTGATTTTGGGAGCCGCTTACCCCCTCTTTGAAAAAAAGAGTGGGGTCCACGTATTCTTTCTGGCATTGAAACATAGTTTCGTAGTCACCCCATGCTCTTGTTCTTGCAGGACGTATCAAACGGTGAGGTCGGGCTCCCGACAGCAGGGGGAGGTGGGGACCGGAGCCAAAAACCTCCGAGGACGGGAGTATCCCCACATTTACATACATCACCGCAGGCGCGTCGTCACACCAATTTGCAACGAATTCCGAGTAAATTTCGGCTGACGACAA
>JASAND010009615.1:0-18732 GCA_030248195.1 Trissonchulus latispiculum | reverse complement strand
TCACTGAAAACAGCAACGGATAAAAATACATAAAACGGACAAAGACAAGACAAGTAAATAGCGTTATCTTGGATTAAGGGGGGGGGGCTACGAACAGGGTTAGCACAACATCGTCGGACAGAGCTACTTTTGCCCACAACGTCCAGCCAACATATCATGGTAAAAAAGTTTAGGGTGGGCAATAATATATATATCTCACCTACACTGTTTTTGGCAGGAAGCCAAAGTACAAATTTTGGTGCGAAAAATGGATTTTTCAAAAAGGTTTTTTTAGCTCACATGTGGATTATCGGTTTGACCAATTCTGAAACTTTCAGCCATAAATGTTATGTGCTAAATATTAAAAGTATTCCGCCTTTCGAACGTTGCTTCCTTCTTCAGCTATAGCAGCTCAAAGTTTGAAATTTGGCGAAAAGTTGCGATGTGACCGTGCGCCGTTATTGATCTAATAAAACTGACGGCCCCTAGCCAACCCCAGCTTTTAAGCAAATATTAGACTCTAATAGCGGCAAACTGTGTGTAAGTTTTGAGGACACTGGCTTTCAGGTTCGTGAGCTAGCAAAATTGTTGTTAAGACATAACCCTTTATTTTTAGTCTGAAAAGCTATCTAAGCGCAGTAAACATGGGGTCAAAAATTTTTGTCTCCGATTTCGCCGAAACGGTGGTTATAGGGGTTATTTGACCTGCTGAATCCGAATATGAAATCCGTTTTTCGATATGACGCTTCCTTCGTTCAGTATGCGCTTACAACTGTCTTAGAGCTTTTTGGAGCGATAGCCATCCATACGATCGATGTTTAGTAGACTTCAGCTTTCTGCATATCTTGGTACACTCACTGGCCTGTAGTGAGCAAAGTTTCAGCCGATTCTGTCACAGTAATTTTGAGTAATTGGCTCACATCTTCGAAATGGCACCAAATAACAGCGACAATATCGATAATGTAATCTAGCACTGCGAACGCAGGGATTAACGAAATCACGTCATTTTTACATAAGTTATTACAGATACTTGGAGTATTAATTGGAGCAAAGTTGGGTTCATTTGGTAAACCACAGCTCATTAGACGTTAGTTAACCTCCACCCGTATAGACCTACAACACCCAATTTTTCGCATTTTTATTGCATCGCACAAAAATAATACAATGATCTAGAGATTAGTTTACATGATATCAAAGCACTATATGTCAGAACCATTTCTGGAAAATTTGGATACCGTGCCTTGCGCATAGCGATCAGGGCGAGGCGAAGTTTGTGTACGTATCATGTCGAGCTTTGGACCGACAACACCAACTTCTGATGGCTCCACAGGACGCTACGCTGCATGGAATTCTTTCAAAGTTTAAACTATTTTACACTAAATCTAATACTATTATGTGGCAAAAGACTGGCTAGCTTTTCCAACATCGAACTTTAGTGAAATTCGTAGCCCCACCTTAGTAAGTATGCATATCCCTTTCCCGCGAGCTAGCTGGTACGCTGTCGCGTGGCCTGAAAGACTTCAATCACAGGAACCCTTTATTTGGCAGGGTTGCCGTCATTAAATGTAGGAAAATTAAGTTTGCGAACAACTCCAAACAGTGAGCTGCTAACAAAACTAGTTATTCCACAACGAAAACAACAAATAAACGAACCCGGAAACGAGCATCTTAGGAATATCGGCACCAAACGCGTCACACATTTCCTTGGAGCCGATGTTTGCAATGCACTGAAGGGCCAGATTAATGTGAATGGGATTGCGGGACTGCAGATCATTCTTGATAGATTGGACAATAAGGCGTATCAATTCGGAATTTGAACTGACCAAAACGGAGATAAACAAATAACCCTGAAATCGACAAAGTTAAAGTACCATGGTTATTTATTTTTAGGGATTTTTCGGGGAAGAGGCGGATTCTCGGGGACAGGGAATACGTATGTATAGCGCGGCGTGAAATAAAACCCCAAAATTTCGAATTTTGGCTGTAACTTTTTTATTAAGCGACGAATCGAGAATCTAACGATAACTACCGGCCTCAAAATGAGCCATAAAGCATCTCTCCAGCACTTACGGTTGGTGAGAAATTTTCGACCAAACCGATGGGGAAAAATCCCAATGCGGGAAAAAACCCAGCCGAATTTTTTGCTGGAAGCATGGCAGAACGGTTTTGACTATACCATTCGAAAGAGCGGGTCATTTTTGGTACATCTGCATCAAACAATATTAATATTTTTTGCAAAAATTCGTGTCCAATTGACTTTTGAAAATTTTGTATATATATATGTTTAACACGTAAACATAGGCAAATTGTGGAAATTTTTGAAATTTGCTTAATTTCTGCAGTTTAAGCATATCACAGGCATCATAACCCTATCACATAATAGAAAACGTGTTTTGCATTTAAAGCCAAACCCGACATATTATAGTGAACAATTGGCGATTTTTGACGAAATTGAAAAATTTGGCTTGAAATGGCACCATGTCAGATTTTGGCCACCTAGACCACACATAGAAGGTTGAACCCAGGTACAATCTATACCAAATTGATCAGGAGGCTCAACTGAGCTAAGAAATGCTTGAATTTTTCCTCTGCTGCTAATGGTTAGAAAAAATTTCATTTTGAAATTTGGGGTTTTCCCCGCACATAGACTTTCTCCGCCGAGTCTAGGTCACCCCCAGGTCGCACCACAGGCACTAGAGCCAAATTGCACACACCATCGTGAAGTTCGAGGCTCGGTGAAACCGTTTTGGGCTAGGTGTTTCCAGTAGTTCAGGGTGACCCTCCAAAGTGGACCCTGTCTGACCCCCATGTTGGGACCAAAATTTCCAAGATTTTCAAAGTCCCAAAAAATTTGCTGAGAGGCAGCGGGAGCTACTATAATACACCCTCTAGGGTAGTTTTGGACGCTCTTTAAGATAGGCTATTAAAATTCTATCTAGGTCTCAAAATATGGAGGACTCACACTGGCGTTGGGTTTTTCCCGCATATCTGACTGGGTTTTTTCCCGCCGCGCTATAAATTTTCAGCGGGAGGAAGAGTTTTTAAACCAAAGCAAAACTAGTATTTCGATGCAGAGATGAAACCGGGTCACCGGTTAAGACGCTCTGAAACGGTCATGACCTGGATTTTTGGTTGGGGAAATTTTTGGCTGTTAAAGCATATTTTTCAAAATTTTACCAGTTTTTACCACCTGAAAACTTCAATAGTTCAAAAACTAGCAATGGAATAAATATATACCGAACTTAATCGTCCAGTTTTATTAAATTCTTGTCGCAGTAGTGCCGTCATAATATTTGTACTTCTCTATCAACCTTGGATCTAGTTTTGAAGCAATGATTATATACGTTGGATTTGAACTAGAAAAATGAAAATTAAGACACGGGCCTGAGAGTCCAAAATCTAAGATTTTCCATGCTTCATCGAATGTAGGTGATTCTTCACAGCTGCTATCGATTTTTGGGAGGGGGAAGGAGGGGGTCAGACAGTGTGGATTTCAAATTCGGGTAAGCAGGAAAATCTCAGCAAAGTTTCACACACTGTTTCAGTTTTGGTTTGCATTTTCTTCTAATTGTTATGACTTACGCACTATCTTTAGGGACTAGTGGATTTTGGCTTGATTTATTGCCTGAATCCTAGCCATAAGGAAGAATAATTCAAAAGAATCTTCGCTAAGTGATAACCTCAGCCATACAACCAAATAAAATATTTTACCACAGTAATAACAAAAACAAACGTGCTTACGATAAGACCTATAATTTTAATTAGATGATGTGCTGACTTTGTCTATTTTGTTCCAAACTGATTCTATACGTTACGTATGTAGTTCACTTCATAAGTGCGAGTGCGAAACCATGCAAATTAATTTTGTTCCGGCTTAATACTTATACAAGTAATAAAAATGCTCCTACGGAGCATGAAAAAGTAATATGGGTGGTGGTGAGGTTGTAAAATCAAGAGAGGACTAGTCTTAGAAATGCTTAATATGGGGGCTAGGTTCAAAAAAAGAAGAGGACTAGGTTGTGGGCGAATTAATATGGGCAACGCTTCTCCGAGCAACCCATATTCGCGGACTGAAAAAGTTATATACATACGTAGAACATATGTATATACAAGTAACAAAAATGCTCCGCACAAAAGGGGATAATATGTGTGTTGGGCACTTGGGCCTATGTCTATCCTTTAAATTCCGGTTGAGAAAGGCACAAATCCGACACCGCAAAAGTTGCTCAGCTCACTTAGGGCTTTCATTTGATACCAAATTTTACCACATTTGAAAAATTTTATTTTTCACCCAAAATGGCTAAGTCCCCACCCCACCCCACCACAGCACTCTACAGCCACTTTGGGTACGCAGTTCTATGACAAAAGTTGCTCAGCTCACTTAGAACTCTCATTTGATACCAAATTTGACCACTTTTGAAAAATTTTATTTTTCACCCAAAATGGCTAAGTCCCCACCCCACCCCACCACAGCACTCTACAGCCACTTTGGGTACGCAGTTCTATGACAAAAGTTGCTCAGCTCACTTAGGGCTTTCATTTGATACCAAATTTGACCACTTTTGAGAAACTTTATTTTCGACCATTTGACCCTCCCACCCGACTGACCCTTCAAACGGCAAAGTAGAACCAGCCCAGCAAAATAGGTACGTCGGACGGCAAAACGAATACCGGGAATGAGCTGGGCACACCAGAAAACCCCTATAGACAAAGTTTTGAGAGGCCAGGTAGAGCCTACTATGGACCTCCAGGAAGCGGTTTCCGACTTGACCCTCCCGACGGCAAAGTAGAACCAGCCCAGCAATATTGACACGTCGGACGGCAAAACGGATACCGGGAATGAGCTGGGCACACCAGAAAACACCTATAGACAAAGTTTTGAGAGGCCAGGTAGAGCCTACTATGGACCTCCAGGAAGCGGTTTCCGACTTGACCCTCCCGACGGCAAAGTGGAACCAGCCCAGCAAGATGGGTGGGTCTGACGGTAAAACTGACTGCGGGAATCGATTCTCCGTGCCAGAAAACCATTATATGGAAGATTTGAGCTTTCAAAGTTGAATACATAGCGAGAAATTTCGATTTTTCATTTTTCGAATTTTCGCCATTTTTGACGGGCCACTGTGGTCGCTAGGGAAGTGATAAAGAAACGCAACCTGGACCGTTAGTTAGTTCAATATATGTAATTTCTGAATATAAAAAGAAATCAGCTCCAGCTCGTAACGTTCGACCTGAGCGACGACCACAAAAATGGTCACTTTTCGCTATGAGCCGACTTTGCGGCGCCACTGCGGCGCTGTCGCGCAGCTGCGGCGCAAAAAAAGTTGTGATTCTTAAATTCTTTAGAGGGTACTACTAGACCCCATAGCCCTTTAGGTTGGCCCACCGCTGCAGATCACGTGAAAGCGGCGAACATTATGTACAATACAACCATCAAATAGGAGAAACCGGAAAAAAAAAACATCGCCGCCATAACCGGTCCGGGGCGCAACTTTTTAACGGTAAGTGATACGGGGCTGAAACTTCACAGACATACTAAACTCGATGTGCTCTACAATTTGCGCATGAAATCTGCGCAGGATCTGCGCAGGATTTTGCGCAGCTTCTGCGCAGCTTATTTTACACTGTCTCCAGCCACTTTTTACACATATTATAGGGGTCGCTGCCGCGACCCCTATGATATATACACCAGTGTTCAGTTTTAGTTACGGTGCGCAAATAATATACAACTATGATAATCGAGCTTTAGTAGAAGCAAACATTTTTTCGATAAACTCTTACTATTTACTGTGCATTTTAACCATTGATAAGAAAAGTCTATATTTCAACAATAATTTCGGGACTCTCTCCGACGATCTTCTACTTCCATTGAATCGTTAGCGTTACAATCATAGCCTTGGTTCTTTCTAGTTGCTTGCCGTAGTCCAGCACAACCAAATTACTATATAGTTTACGTATATATAAGCAAGCAACTTGCAGCGATTGTTCAACTGCTGGAATTGTTATTATTGACTGACAATAATGGCATTGTATATGACAATCGCCATGGCGAAGCGTGAAAGCCCGCGAATATGGGTTGCTCGGCGAAGCTGTGCCCATATTAGTTCGCCCACAACCTAGTCCTCTTCTTTTTTTGAACCTAGCCCCCATATTAAGCATTTCTAAGACTAGTCCTCTCTTGATATTACAACCTCTCCACCACCCATATTACTTTTTCATGCTCCGTAGGAGCATTTTTATTACTTGTCCTTCTGTCATTTTAAAGGATCCCTTTCGAGCAATGCGGCAATGGATACAATGAGCTTGAACAGTGCCGTAGGTAG
The DNA here is from genome assembly GCA_030248195.1 of Trissonchulus latispiculum. Taxonomy (NCBI): domain Eukaryota; kingdom Metazoa; phylum Nematoda; class Enoplea; order Enoplida; family Ironidae; genus Trissonchulus; species Trissonchulus latispiculum. Next base: position 12,433 of record JASAND010009615.1, on the reverse strand, counting down.
AGCATAAAAGTGATTATATGAATATATAGTACCACTGAATTCTCACCTCCGCCCCAAGCTTCGGCCGCTGCAACCTCTGTTTGTGAGTGGTACGTATAAGAAGAAAACTTTTTCGCCTTGCCAAAGACTTCGACAGTATGCCCGATCGTGTTCAGCGACACTGATTTACTATATGGGTACCGCCAGAGGGCCGAAAACCGCTGTTTTAGGGGTTTGACCAGTGGTCAGTAGGCCCCATAGACCGTAGTCACCACTGGTCATTTCCACCGGAATCGGCAATATGCCCATTGACACGAGCGCAGTCTATTTACTATATGCCCTCAAGCAAAATGACGAAAAACGGTGTTTTAGGGAGTTTGACCAGTGGTCACTGAGCCCTATAGACCGTAGTGACCACTAGTCACTTCTTTCGATTTCGGCAATATGTCCATTGAAACGAGCGTAGTTTATTTACTATAATATATGCCCCCAACCAAAACGCCAAAAAACACTGTTTTAAGGGGTTTGGCCACTGGTCAATAGGCCCCATAGACCATAGTGACCACTGGCCACTTCTCTCGATTTCGGCAATATGCCCATTGAAACGAGCGTAGTCGATTTACTATATATGCCCCCAACCAAAACGCCGAAAACGCTGTTTTAAGGGGTTTGGCCACTGGTCAATAGGCCCCATAGACCGTAGTGACCACTGGTCACTTCTCTCGATTTCGGCAATATGCCCATTGAAACGAGCGTAGTCGATTTACTATATATGTCCCCAACCAAAACGCCAGGATGGAATTACTGCAGAACTGTGGAAGGCAGGCGGCCTCAAGCTTGCTGAAGCTGTTACCTCTCTACTGGTACAGATATGGACCACGGGCGAACTGCCAGAAGACTGGCATACTGCAATCATAATTCCTCTTTTCAAAAAAGGGGACAGGACAAATTGCGCCAATTATCGTGGCATTTCTTTGCTGTCTACTGCTCAAAAAATCTTGGAGCGAGTGCTGTTTAAAAGAATGAACTCCCAATATGACCAGGTCCTTCGTCAAAATAAAGCTGGATTTAGACCTGGAAGAGGCTGTCTTGACCAGATTATCTCTCTGAGACAGATAATTGAGCACAGATATGAATTCCGTCAACCTACGTGCCTAGCTTTCATTGATTTCAAGTCGGCTTTTGACTCTGTAGATCGTCGGGCGTTGTGGGACATTCTTCGCTTTGATGGACTCCCGAACATCTTGTGGTCATGCTAGAACTACTGTACTCTAATACTAGCAGCCGAATCCGAGCTTATGGCGAAGACTCAGACTCTTTTACTATTGGCTCTGGTGTAAGGCAGGGGAGCCTCCTGTCACCATTACTATTTAACTGCGCCATTGATTGGGTTTTGCGGACAGCACTTCAGAACCATGAGGGAGTCCACTATGACCAGGCCAGTAGCCCGCTATTAGATCTCGACTACGCAGATGACATTGTCATTATGGCTGAGTCAGCACCACAGCTTCAAGCCATGATGGATGCAGTTGCTACAGTAGCTGCTAGAGTTGGGCTGCTTATTAACGTCAGAAAAACAAAACTGTTTAGTGCCATGAATCCTACACCGCTGACTGTCTACGGCGAGGCTCTTGAAAATGTAGAGCACTTTATCTACCTAGGAAGCGAGATATCCAGCACTGGCAACCCTTCGTCTGAGGTTCGCCGACGAATTGCCAAAGCCGGTGCAGCTTTCTAAAAGTTGACGAAACTATGGAAAAATCGAGATGTGGCTCTTCGCGTGAAGATCAAGGTGTATGCCGCAATTGTCCGTCCGATTCTCCTGTATGCCGCTGAATCTTGGCCGCGCCTTGAAGCGGACTTCCAGAGACTAGAGGCTTTCGAAGTGAGGTGCTTTAGGCGTATCTTGAGAATATCGTACCTTGATAGAGTCTCCAATCTGGAAGTCAGAAATCGAATCGGAGAAACTATGCGATTACAGACAGTCATACAACGACGCCGACTCACGTGGTTTGGCCATGTGCTGCGACTCCCAGATGGCTCAATCGCTAAGTCATTAGCACTTGCCAACCCGCCGCCTCTTTGGCGCCGACCTCGTGGTGGAGTCCGCCGGACATGGCTGAGAACAATACTGCAGGACGTCCATCCTCTACGTACGCCATACGGAAGATTCTGGCAAACACAGTGGAGGCAGATCTGTGTGGACATGGCCAACAATAGAGATCAGTGGAGAGAAACCATAAACTACTTGATTAATGGATGATGGTGGTACCGGCGAAGCACTGGACACAGTGATGCCGATTAAAGTAAAGTAAGTAAGTAACCAAAACGCCAAAAACGCTGTTTTCAGGGGTTTGACCATTGGTCAATAGGCCCCATATACCATAGTGACTACTGGTCACTTCCCTCAATTTCGTCAATATGCCCATTGAAACGAGCGTAGTCAATTTACTATAAATTGCCCCCAACCAAAACGCCGAAAAACGTTGTTTTAAGGGGTTTGACCACTGGTCAATAGGCCCCTTAGACCGTAGTGACCACTGGTCACTTCCTTCGATTTCGGCAATATGCCCAATGAAACGAGCGTAGTCGATTTACTATACGTATATGCCCCAAACAATAACGCCGAAAAATGCTGTTTATATATAGTGAGTTTTCCCTACTTTGACCCTGGGCGAGGAACCACGGGAGCCATGCTGACCAGTGGTCACTTCGGGCGGTATCGGCAGTATGCTCATCGTTTTCGGCGACCCCGATTTACTCTACAAGTAATAAAAAGCTCCTCCGGAGCATGGAAAAGTAATATGGGTGGTGGTAAGGTTGCAAAATCAAGAGAGGACTAGTCTTAAAAATGCTTAATATGGGGGCTAGGTTCGAAAAAAGAAGAGGACTAGGTTGTGGGCGAATTAATATGGGCACAGCTTCGCCGAGCAACCCATATTCGCGGACTGAAAAAGTTATATACGTACATACGTATTACGTACAAGTAACAAAAATGCTCCGCACAAAAGAGGATAATATGTGTGTGTTGGCTGTATCGTATATATATATCCTTTAAATATATATATAATAAATATAAATAGGTATATATATATATCCTTTAAATTCCGGTTGAAGAAGTAAAGACAAAAGTTTCATGGGCACGTGACGTTATTTGGCACAGCAAATATTGGTGGATGGTTCCATGTCAAAAGTTGCTCAGCTCACTTAGGGCTTTCATTTGATACCAAATTTGACCACTTTTGAAAACTTTCATTTTTGACCGAAAATCGCCTAAGTCCCCACCCCACCCCACCACAGCACTCTACAGCCACTTTGAGCATGCAGTTCTATGACAAAAGTTGCTCAGCTCGCTTAGGGCTTTCATTTGGTACCAAATTTGACCACTTTTGAAAACTTTCATTTTTGACCGAAAATCGCCTACGGCCCCACCCCCACCCCACCCAGCCATCTACAGCCACTTTGAGCATGCAGTTCTATGACAAAAGTTGCTCAGCTCGCTTAGGGCTTTCATTTGGTACCAAATTTGACCACTTTTGAAAACTTTCATTTTTGACCGAAAATCGCCTAAGTCCCCACCCCACCCCACCACAGCACTCTACAGCCACTTTGAGCATGCAGTTCTATGACAAAAGTTGCTCAGCTCGCTTAGGGCTTTCATTTGGTACCAAATTTGACCACTTTTGAAAACTTTCATTTTCGACCACTTGACCCCCCACCCGACTGACCCTTCAAACGGCAAAGTGGAACCAGCCCAGCAAAATAGGTACATCGGACGGCAAAACGGATACCGGGAATGAGCTGGGCACACCAGAAAACCCCTATAGACAAAGTTTTGAGAGGCCAGGTAGAGCCTACTATGGACCTCCAGGAAGCGGTTTCCGACATGACCCTCCAGACGGCAAAGTGGAACCAGCACAGCAAGATGGATGAGTCCTACGGCAAAAAGGACACCGGGAATGAGCTGGGCGCACCAGAAAACCCCTATAGACAAAGTTTTGAGAGGCCAGGTAAAGCCTTCTATGGACCTCCAGGAAGCGGTTTCCGACTTGACCCTCCCGACGGCAAAGTGGAACCAGCCCAGCAAGATGGGTGGGTCTGACGGTAAAACTGACTGCGGGAATCGATTCTCCGTGCCAGAAAACCATTGTATGGAAGATTTGAGCGTTCAAAGTTAAATAGATAGCGAGAAATTTCGATTTTTCATTTTTCGAATTTTCGCCATCTTTGACGGGCCACTGTGGTCGCTAGGGAAGTGATAGAGAAACGCAACCTGGACCGTTAGTTAGTTCAATATATGTAATTTCTGAATATAAAAAGAAATCAGCTCCAGCTCGTAACGTTCGACCTGAGCGACGACCACAAAAATGGTCACTTTTCGCTATGAGCCGACTTTGCGGCGCCACTGCGGCGCTGTGAGCTGCGGCGCAAAAAAAGTTGTGATTCTTAAATTCTTTAGAGGGTACTACTAGACCCCATAGCCCTTTAGGTTGGCCCACCGCTGCAGATCACGTGAAAGCGGCGAACATTATGTACAATACAACCATCAAATAGGAGAAACCGAAAAAAAACATCGCCGCCATAACCGGTCCGGGGCGCAACTTTTTAACGGTAAGTGATACGGGGCTGAAACTTCACAGACATACTAAACTCGATGTGCTCTACAATTTGCGCATGAAATCTGCGCAGGATCTGCGCAGGATTTTGCGCAGCTTCTGCGCAGCTTATTTTACACTGTCTCCAGCCACTTTTCACACATATTATAGGGGTCGCTGCCGCGACCCCTATGATATACCAGTGTTCAGTTTTAGTTACGGTGCGTAAATAATATACAACTATGATAAACGAGTTTTAGCGGAAGCAAACATTTTTTCGATAAACTCTTACTATTTACTGTGCATTTTAACCATTGATAAGAAAAGTCTATATTTCAACAATAATTTCGGGACTCTCTCCGACGATCTTCTACTTCCATTGAATCGTTAGCGTTACAATCATAGCCTTGGTTCTTTCTAGTTGCTTGCCGTAGTCCAGCACAACCAAATTACTATATAGTTTACGTATATATAAGCAAGCAACTTGCAGCGATTGTTCAACTGCTGGAATTGTTATTATTGACTGACAATAATGGCATTGTATATGACAATCGCCATGGCGAAGCGTGAAAGCCCGCGAATATGGGTTGCTCGGCGAAGCTGTGCCCATATTAGTTCGCCCACAACCTAGTCCTCTTCTTTTTTCGAACCTAGCCCCCATATTAAGCATTTTTAAGACTAGTCCTCTCTTGATTTTGCAACCTCACCACCACCCATATTACTTTTTCATGCTATGGAGGAGCATTTTTATTACTTGTCCTGCTGTCATTTTAAAGGATCCCTTTCCAGCAATGCGGCAATGGATACAATGAGCTTGAACAGTGCCGTAGGTAGAGCATAAAAGTGATTATATGAATATATAGTACCACTGAATTCTCACCTCCGCCCCAAGCTTCGGCCGCTGCAACCTCTGTTTGTGAGTGGTACGTATAAGAAGAAAACTTTTTCGCCTTGCCAAAGACTTCGACAGTATGCCCGATCGTGTTCAGCGACACTGATTTACTATATGGGTACCGCCAGAGGGCCGAAAACCGCTGTTTTAGGGGGTTTGACCAGTGGTCAGTAGGCCCCATAGACCGTAGTCACCACTGGTCATTTCCACCGGAATCGGCAATATGCCCATTGACACGAGCGCAGTCTATTTACTATATGCCCTCAAGCAAAATGACGAAAAACGGTGTTTTAGGGAGTTTGACCAGTGGTCACTGAGCCCTATAGACCGTAGTGACCACTAGTCACTTCTTTCGATTTCGGCAATATGTCCATTGAAACGAGCGTAGTTTATTTACTATAATATATGCCCCCAACCAAAACGCCAAAAAACACTGTTTTAAGGGGTTTGGCCACTGGTCAATAGGCCCCATAGACCATAGTGACCACTGGCCACTTCTCTCGATTTCGGCAATATGCCCATTGAAACGAGCGTAGTCGATTTACTATATATGCCCCCAACCAAAACGCCGAAAACGCTGTTTTAAGGGGTTTGGCCATTGGTCAATAGGCCCCATAGACCGTAGTGACCACTGGTCACTTCTCTCGATTTCGGCAATATGCCCATTGAAACGAGCGTAGTCGATTTACTATATATGTCCCCAACCAAAACGCCAGGATGGAATTACTGCAGAACTGTGGAAGGCAGGCGGCCTCAAGCTTGCTGAAGCTGTTACCTCTCTACTGGTACAGATATGGACCATGGGCGAACTGCCAGAAGACTGGCATACTGCAATCATAATTCCTCTTTTCAAAAAAGGGGACAGGACAAATTGCGCCAATTATCGTGGCATTTCTTTGCTGTCTACTGCTCTAAAAATCTTGGAGCGAGTGCTGTTTAAAAGAATGAACTCCCAATATGACCAGGTCCTTCGTCAAAATAAAGCTGGATTTAGACCTGGAAGAGGCTGTCTTGACCAGATTATCTCTCTGAGACAGATAATTGAGCACAGATATGAATTCCGTCAACCTACGTGCCTAGCTTTCATTGATTTCAAGTCGGCTTTTGACTCTGTAGATCGTCGGGCGTTGTGGGACATTCTTCGCTTTGATGGACTCCCCGAACACCTTGTGGTCATGCTAGAACTACTGTACTCTAATACTAGCAGCCGAATCCGAGCTTATGGCGAAGACTCAGACTCTTTTACTATTGGCTCTGGTGTAAGGCAGGGGAGCCTCCTGTCACCATTACTATTTAACTGCGCCATTGATTGGGTTTTGCGGACAGCACTTCAGAACCATGAGGGAGTCCACTATGACCAGGCCAGTAGCCCGCTATTAGATCTCGACTACGCAGATGACATTGTCATTATGGCTGAGTCAGCACCACAGCTTCAAGCCATGATGGATGCAGTTGCTACAGTAGCTGCTAGAGTTGGGCTGCTTATTAACGTCAGAAAAACAAAACTGTTTAGTGCCATGAATCCTACACCGCTGACTGTCTACGGCGAAGCTCTTGAAAATGTAGAGCACTTTATCTACCTAGGAAGCGAGATATCCAGCACTGGCAACCCTTCGTCTGAGGTTCGCCGACGAATTGCCAAAGCCGGTGCAGCTTTCTAAAAGTTGACGAAACTATGGAAAAATCGAGATGTGGCTCTTCGCGTGAAGATCAAGGTGTATGCCGCAATTGTCCGTCCGATTCTCCTGTATGCCGCTGAATCTTGGCCGCGCCTTGAAGCGGACTTCCAGAGACTAGAGGCTTTCGAAGTGAGGTGCTTTAGGCGTATCTTGAGAATATCGTACCTTGATAGAGTCTCCAATCTGGAAGTCAGAAATCGAATCGGAGAAACTATGCGATTACAGACAGTCATACAACGACGCCGACTCACGTGGTTTGGCCATGTGCTGCGACTCCCAGATGGCTCAATCGCTAAGTCATTAGCACTTGCCAACCCGCCGCCTCTTTGGCGCCGACCTCGTGGTGGAGTCCGCCGGACATGGCTGAGAACAATACTGCAGGACGTCCATCCTCTACGTACGCCATACGGAAGATTCTGGCAAACACAGTGGAGGCAGATCTGTGTGGACATGGCCAACAATAGAGATCAGTGGAGAGAAACCATAAACTACTTGATTAATGGATGATGGTGGTACCGGCGAAGCACTGGACACAGTGATGCCGATTAAAGTAAAGTAAGTAAGTAACCAAAACGCCAAAAACGCTGTTTTCAGGGGTTTGACCATTGGTCAATAGGCCCCATATACCATAGTGACTACTGGTCACTTCCCTCAATTTCGTCAATATGCCAATTGAAACGAGCGTAGTCAATTTACTATAAATTGCCCCCAACCAAAACGCCGAAAAACGTTGTTTTAAGGGGTTTGACCACTGGTCAATAGGCCCCTTAGACCGTAGTGACCACTGGTCACTTCCTTCGATTTCGGCAATATGCCCAATGAAACGAGCGTAGTCGATTTACTATACGTATATGCCCCAAACAAAAACGCCGAAAAATGCTGTTTATATATAGTGAGTTTTCCCTACTTTGACCCTGGGCGAGGAACCACGGGAGCCATGCTGACCAGTGGTCACTTCGGGCGGTATCGGCAGTATGCTCATCGTTTTCGGCGACCCCGATTTACTCTACAAGTAATAAAAAGCTCCTCCGGAGCATGGAAAAGTAATATGGGTGGTGGTAAGGTTGCAAAATCAAGAGAGGACTAGTCTTAAAAATGCTTAATATGGGGGCTAGGTTCGAAAAAAGAAGAGGACTAGGTTGTGGGCGAATTAATATGGGCACAGCTTCGCCGAGCAACCCATATTCGCGGACTGAAAAAGTTATATACGTACATACGTATTACGTATATACCAGTGTTCAGTTTTAGTTACGGTGCGTAAATAATATACAACTATGATAAACGAGTTTTAGCGGAAGCAAACATTTTTTCGATAAACTCTTACTATTTACTGTGCATTTTAACCATTGATAAGAAAAGTCTATTTCAACAATAATTTCGGGACTCTCTCCGACGATCTTCTACTTCCATTGAATCGTTAGCGTTACAATCATAGCCTTGGTTCTTTCTAGTTGCTTGCCGTAGTCCAGCACAACCAAATTACTATATAGTTTACGTATATATAAGCAAGCAACTTGCAGCGATTGTTCAACTGCTGGAATTGTTATTATTGACTGACAATAATGGCATTGTATATGACAATCGCCATGGCGAAGCGTGAAAGCCCGCGAATATGGGTTGCTCGGCGAAGCTGTGCCCATATTAGTTCGCCCACAACCTAGTCCTCTTCTTTTTTCGAACCTAGCCCCCATATTAAGCATTTTTAAGACTAGTCCTCTCTTGATTTTGCAACCTCACCACCACCCATATTACTTTTTCATGCTATGGAGGAGCATTTTTATTACTTGTCCTGCTGTCATTTTAAAGGATCCCTTTCCAGCAATGCGGCAATGGATACAAGGAGCTTGAACAGTGCCGTAGGTAGAGCAGAAAAGTGATTATATAAATATATTGTACCACTGAATTCTCACCTCCGCCCCAAGCTTTGGCCGCTGCAACTTCTGTGTGGGTGGTATAAGGAGAAAACTTTTTCGCCTCGCCAAAGACTTCGACAGTATGCCCATCGTGTTCAGCGACACGGATTTACTATATGGGTACCGCCAGAGGGCTGAAAACCGCGTTTTAGGGGGTTTGACCAGTGGTGAGTAGGCCCCATAGACCGTAGTGACCACTGGTCATTTCCATCGGAATCGGCAATATGCCCATTGAAACGAGCGTAGTCGATTTACTATATATGACCCCAACCAAAACGCCGAAAACCGCTGTCTAAGGGGGTCTGACCAGTGGTCAGTAGGCCCCGAGACCATAGTGAGCACTGGTCACTTCCCTCGATTTCGGCAATATGCCCATTGAAGCGAGCAGTCGATTTACTATAAATGCCCCCAACCAACACGCCGAAAAGCACTGTTTTAAGGGGTTTGACCACTGGTCAATACGCCCATAGACCGTACTGACCATTGGTCACTTCCCTCGATTTCGGCAATGTGCCCATTTAAACGAGCGTAGTCGATTTACTATAAATGCCCCCAACCAACACGCCGAAAAGCGTTGTTTTAAGGGGTTTGACCACTGGTCAATAGGCCCATAGACCGTACTGACCACTGGTCACTCCCCTCGATTTCGGCAATATGCCCATTGAAACGAGCGTAGTCGATTTACTATATGTGCCCCAACCAAAACGCCGAAAAACGCCGTTTTAAGGGGTTTGACCACTGGTCAATAGGGCCATAGACCGTAGTGACCACTGGTCACTTCCCTCGATTTCGGCAATATGCCCAATGAAACGAGCGTAGTCGATTTACTATATATGCCCCGAACCAAAACACCGAAAAATGCTGTTTATAGTGAGTTTTCCCAACTTTGACCCTGGGCGAGGAACCACGGGAGCCATGCTGACTAGTGGTCACTTCGCGCGGTATCGGCAGCATGCTCATCGTTTTCAGCGACCCCGATTTACTATATATGAGGACCACCCCGAGGCCGAAAAACGCCATTTTTAGTGACTTTTAGGCCATTTCTAGTAAAAGTGGGACTTTTCTTTTTGGGATTCTCTTCTGCATTGTCCTCCACAAGTGGTTGGTCAGGTTGATTTGACTGGTCACCTTCATCCTCGGCATTATCATTGCCAACGGAACTGGAGAACGCTGAAGCAACAAGCACGGAGCGATTGTACTTGATGTATGTATATATGCAAGTTTGCGGGCTTTTTCAGAAGACAGCCTGTTTCGGACCTTAGTGTGAATAGATCCATGAACAGACCAATTTCTCTCATTGGCAGCGGCAGTAGCCGGCAAGGATAGAAGCATGATAGCAACATCCGCAAGATTTGATCCGGCAAAGAAGCCTCCCCACCATTCCAAGGGATCTAACTTATCACAGTTCCTCCATGCGCTTTTGCGAGAAAATGCTCCCGATCGGCAACGGTACTGTGCAAGTTCGCGCATCACGACGTCCTGGTCCAGTTTAGGATGTGCGCCACTGAACTCATCAATGAAATCGATGGCAATGATAGTCTCATCTTCCGTCAGTCCCTGACCCGCAAATCTAGGATCAAGCAGATTCGCGGCATACTTACATGGATGGCGAGCAAATTCTATGCGTTGGCCTACACTGTCCTCGATTTTTATCTGGCTGGAGTCGCTAATCTTCGGAACTGACCAATCTTTCACCTTTTCTTCCAATTTGTTCAAAATTTCAGGGACCTGGGAGATTCGGACGTCGTTTCCTTCGCTAGCAGAAACAGCTTCTGCCACCGGAACAAGAACATTGGAAACGCTAACCAGGCTGGGCCAGAATTCATCCTCATCCGTAACGAGTTTTCGCGTTGCAGCCAACGCTTGCCGAAAATACTGTCCAGGTATTTGGGTGATCTTAGAATGAAACACTAGCTGCTGCAATGCTGGTTTCGAATATAACACGGCAGTCAACATGGTGACGACCGAGTTCCACCGAGTGACTACAGGAAGACCGAGGGTTTTTGTCGGACCGCAGTGTTCCAGTTGCAGTTCCTGTAAAACCGCAGCTGGTGTCTGACGATGGCAAAAGTGAACCACCCTTTTGCAATCGCTAATTATGCTCGCCATGTCTGGCAAGCCCGAAATGTCTCCAGCTAGCAGATTCAAGGCGTGGGCCAAGCAGCCGTAAGGAATGATCCAAGAAAACTCCGACGTTACGAGACGACGAGCACTGAGCATAGCGGCAGCATGGTCAGTGATGATTCACACAAAACTTTTCCGGTCCAACTTCAGAGATGGTATCACAAAATATCTGCCCTAGATAATCTGCAGTATGCCTTTATGCTTGCGTATCAACGGTTTTGTATAAGAATGGCTTTGGAGAATGGATGAGATTGACCATGGCCCGGCCGCGAATGTCAGTCCAACCATCGGAAGAAAGGCACAAGCTCTTGGAGTCCCTGATGTGGGTCGTTACCAAGCCCAAAACGATTCCAAACTCTTCGTTCAGAAGCTTGTTGGACACCCGATAACGAGACGGTACCTCGAAAGCTGGACGCAGGGATTTGAAAAAATCAAGCCAGTACTCGTTTTCTACGATAGAAAATGGGCAGCCCCCCATAACTATGGCACGAGTCAATTTTTCGCATAGCTGATCTTGCTCTCGCTTGGTAGCTTTATCGAAAAAGCTGGAAACCGAAGAGCTGGATGCGCCGGAACCAGTTCTGCGCAGCTTAGGCGTCACCTCTGAGCCAGTGGCAGAAGCGCTTGGCTGTTTGGAATCAACAGATTGGCCATCTTCCTCATCACTGGTTGACAAACGTCTGGAAGCGGCTGCTCCATCAGAAATGGCGGTTTCCTGCAAAATAAATTAATCACTCCTGATAAACGTTAAGAACACTAAGATACGTAACACCAAGAGCACATAATAACTAAGAGTGTGACAAGCGTCACAATCTTAGTTATTAGGATTGCGACATCATCTGCACTATAAACCGGGGGCTTGGCCCGGTCGCGGTCATGGCAGTCAGGCCCCTACGACGGTAGTCAAGCCCCGGCCATGGCAGTAACGGCCCGGGTGTCTCCACGTATCATCATACTAAGCGAGTGCACGACTACAATTCGTCAATCAATCAATCAATCAACTACAAGCCGTCAATCGAACTATGCTGTAATATTGTGGCATTTGACAATCCACGTATTCACAGCCATCAGCTAAGAACAAGAACCAAAAATGCTCCTTCGTCGCATGTAAAATACATATGAGTACTCTCAGGCAGGTTGTACAAACACGGAAACTAGCCTGTAAAATGCATATGAGTGGCGTTGAGGTTGTAAAGTAAGGAAAACAAGTTGCAACGGCTTAACATATGAGCCTGTCCTACAACGAGGCTC
>JASAND010009613.1:0-43956 GCA_030248195.1 Trissonchulus latispiculum | reverse complement strand
GTGGGTTATTCTACTTGATTTTTGACGCATGTCGTTCTACTTTTGATTCTTTTAGATGATTTCCTTGATAAATTTCGTGCTTCTTCTCTGCTTTTCCGATTTAATTCCTAAACTTTTGTTCATCTGAGTACTTTATTCTTTGGATTCTTTGAGTTTCGTAAACGATTTCAAACTTTTCTTCTTTTTCTTGATTTTAGTACGTATGGATATTTTTCCTTGATACATTAAAGCTAACCTTCTTGAGTATATCTTGGTTGGATCTTCACATTCTTATTGGAATAAGCTCTAATTTCTGATTTTCATTGATTTTCTAAATTCCACACCGCAGATTGGATTTTTCTTTTAACCTTTTTACAACTTTTAACTATGGTGCTCCTACATTTTTCCCACTCTCTTTTGGAGTGTTAAGTTGCGGGCCGCTCCGGTCTCCGCATACCGGGTGAGGTGGGCCGCACGCTCCTTAACATTCTTTTTACTTTTTGATTCCGTTTCATTTAGTTTAGCCTTGAGACTCTCTTTGATAAGCACAGGCCTATGGGGTTTCTCCTCCGCTGACCGGGGCTGCGATTCTCCCATTGGCTCTGGAGCTACTAAAGTCATAGGTGGGGCTGTAACTATGTTTCGTCAGTATTTTGTTTTGTTTAATTCTGCCATTTATTAATCATGATTCTTCTGTGCTTTACTTGATTGCCTTAATTTTTGTTTTTGTGTGTTTTAGTTAATCCTGTAACCTTTTTCTGTGCTATGCCGGTGCCGACCCCCCATCCTCAGTGCCGGGTGTGCCCCCCAGGATACGTGCTGGATGGCTCGGGCATGGACTCTACCGCCCTTTGCTTGGTGCGCAGGTCTGGCGCAGGGCTCTACTGCCATGACGTCTGGACGGTGGTTGCTGGGGCCGGATTCTACTGGTCCTACTTCGTAGCAGGCCTCTGGGCTCTTGGATGGCCAGGCTCTGGCTGTGGTTGGTTGGGCTGTGGGCCGACGGTTGTGGTTTCGGCCTGCTTGGCCGTTTCTTTTGGACTCTTGGGCGCTCTGTGCCTTGTGCGACTGCTATCTGGTCGGGCGCCTGGTGTTTGTGGCCTGCCTGGCTGCCCTTATGACTTTGGGAAGTGCTCTGCTTCCGGTGGTTTGGTTGCCGTGCTGGCTTGCGGGGGCCTTCTGTCTCTGCAGTCGGCTGCCATCTTTGTCGGCGCCAGGTTCGGTGGGCTTTCCTGGCCTTTGTTGGACTGTGTTGACAGGCCTTGCTGCCTGTGTCTGCCATCTTGGTTGTGTTGGCCTGGTTTGGCCTTTGGGTTGTCAGGGCTTTTGGGGATCTTGACAGGCCTCTATTCCTGGAGCCTGTTTGTTGGCTCCTGGACTCGGGTCTTGGTGTTTGTGGTCCACCTACCGCCGTTGGGGTACCGGGCTGATGCGTCCGCGGCTTGCATGGCCATTTTCTTCGTGCTCAGCCCTGGTCCCGGGTGCCTTTCGGCTCGGTTTGGTTTGGGTTGGACTTGGTGGTGGAGGTCAGGAGGCCTCGCGAGGCCTGCTACGGTCAGCCTTGGTAGGATCCGGCCGTATGAACGTTTGGCTGAAAGACTTTATGGATGTAACAGCAACAGTTTGCGGTGCTGGGGAGAAAACCGCCAGTGTCCCCTTCTTCGCACACCCGTGACGCTCTCCCCCCAACCCTAATTCTGTGTGATTTTTGTATTGTTGTTTAATCAATGTATAGGTGATTGGTATCTTTTTTCGGGTTCTAGTATCTGGTTGTGATTTACAGGGAGGGAGCCGCAGGGACACAAATTTCAAAATTGGGGCTTAGTTTGATTACATTTTCTCTATCTTTCGTCAGGGCGCTCGCCACCTCGGTTTATCCGTTGTAAATGTCGGTGTCGGTATAGTTCGTTTTTCGCTATCACTTTTCTGTCTGTTTTTGTTTTTCTACTAAATATGGTTACACGGTTTATTCCTTTTCCTCGATATTTCAAATTCTCTTTGCTCTTTTCTTGAACCATTACAATTTCTTGATGACATTAGCTCTTTCTTCCTTGCATTTACTAATCTAGTATTTTTGTTGGCATTATTCATACTACTTCATTCCATTATGGCTGCTAATTCCATGTACAATTTTTTGATTTCTTGCCTGTTTGATATTTCTATGCATAGTGATTTCTCTTGTCACTTATATATATTCACAATATTGGGTTTTTGTCCTTATTTTTGCTTTTGTTTCCTGTCGGTGCTACCCTACTCTTTTGGTACCTGGGTGTACTCGGGCGGGAATTTAAAATTTTACGTAGGTTTTGTAGTAGGTAAGTAAGTAAGTTTTTGCAGTAGTTTTGTCAAAAATGTCTCGATTAAGTTACGAGTAGTTTTACCGTCGGCCGGTTAGCATGTTAGAAAGTTGTGTGCTCAACCGTGGTCAGGGTTGGGAGTCTCGGTCTCGGTCTCGGTCTCGGTCTCGCCCAAAAGCCGAGACTTGGCCAGTCTCGGTCTCGGTCTCGGTCTCGGTCTCGCTCACCCAAAAGTCTCGGTCTCGGACCGAGACCGGAAATTTTTTGAAAATATCTAATTTTGGCGAAAATTTTAAATCAATGTTGTGAAAATTAACTAACGAGGTGCGGAAACCATATGTTTATGTGTTAAAGCCCCTAATACTAGATCTAAGCCTCAAAAAATGGTTGAAACTAATTTTAAGCTAAAAATTGCTAGTCTCGGTCTCGGTCTCGGTCTCGGTACCTTGGTCTCGGTCTCGTTCTCGGTCTCGGTCTCGGTAAAATCTCGGTCTCGCCCAACCCTGACCGTGGTATGGTGTATGTTCACCACTGTCATTTCTTTTTATCTTTACGTAATTTTTACAAAAGTTTTACCTTTACTAGTACCTAAGGTACCTGTGAGTAACGTCCTTTTTATCAAGTCTTCTAACTTAGTGGACCCGTCCGAGGCCGCCCGGGGCCAAAAGAGGGGGTATTATGTGAAGTTAGCACCGGCAGGAAAGATATAAATTATTTATGAGTTGCTAAGCCTAAGTGAAAATGACATTACATTTGACAAACGTTCAATGATTTAACATTACTTCTGTCTAAATTCGTAGGTCTGGATAGCTAATAGTTGTAGTTCTCCATATTGGTTTCGTCGGGAAGTAGTGTGGGTGTAAGTTCTGTCGCGAACGGTTGGGTCGTTGATTTTAGGGTGTTTAGTCAAGTCTGCCTTTGTCGCTCTGCCGGCTTTTGCCGGGCGTTTTTGTGTTTAATTTAGTATTTTGTCAAGTTCATAATTTGGTGTTTGAAATTAATGTTTCATTCTAATTTGGTCATCAAGTTCTTGTTGAAATTAAATAAATCGTTGTAATTATTTCGTTGTCTTTCAGTTGGTCAGGACCGGGCACTTCTCCAGCATCACACACCACTGTTGTTACCTGTAATTTAGTCTTATCCTAGAGAGTAAAAGTCAGACAGCAGCATTTTTACTAAGATCAATATAGTCAAACTTCACATTAGAAACCGCAGAACCTCCGCAACCTAGAGATTCCAAAACCCATACACTCAGTAAAAACTTAAAATTGAATATATATAGTTGCTGATAAAATCTCATCGAAAAGTCAAGAACCCTAAGAACACCCCCAGAACCCCTAACGAAACAACTAAAACTGTGTTGTTATAGATCAAATCTCTTAGTAAAATTAAGAACCCCAAGAACCCCTAGAACCCAAAGAAAATAAAAGCTTCAGAAAAGATTTAGTGAATCAAAACGCATCACATAGTGACCTTTATCTTGACATGGACCAAACTTCATATTTCCTTCCACTCCCCAAAATAGGGTGGGTGTGGGTGGGCTAGAAATAGAAATAACATATGTACATTATAGCCACTGTTTAATTGTAATTGAATTTGATTTGACATTATAAGCAAGCAGGAATCTCAACAACAGACATGATCTCTATAATTATGCAACTGTATAAACAGTAGGCGGATAGAAAGAAGTTCAAATTGGGATGCTTCTGCTTTGTTTCTGTAGACTTTTTAGGTTTTGTTTTTGTTTGGGCCTGTGATTGTGCTTGTAAACTAAATTAGCTAAGGTTTGATAATTTATATTCATCCCAAAGCGTATTGGACATTGTGTCGAAGAATAATTCTTTCCAGTTGGCCACTGGTCCGGGTTTTCTGAAAATTTGCCAAATTTTCGCCCTAAAAATCGGAGAATATCCGGTTTGACAGGGAAAGCGACACTCTCTGCCTGGCGCGAAGTTCAGTTCTGGAGATAAATACTCCTAAATCCACTTTTTGTACACCTATATGTGTATACTGTTTACTATAAAAGAATTCTTTTAAGTCGAAGCTTTCTTTCTGGATGACTAGTTTTGAACAGAGCTGACTAAATAATTCAATAAAAAGTGATCTTTAGTGCTGAACAGCGGTTGCAGTGTTTTGTTTCTTTACTATCTTGTTGTTTTGGCTTACCTGCCTGCATCCTTAGTCCGAAACTGGAGAGAGCCAATGGGCCCATTGACTCTCTGCTATTGCAGACTAAGACTTTTGCCTTGGCGACTGCAGGCATGCGCTTTTCATTATTTCTTTATGATTAATGCCTTGTGTCTTACGTGGATCCGCCTGGCCCGCGTTTACTTCAGTTTCTTGATCTAAATACGGTTTTGTTACTCCATTACCCAGAATCCGAATGTGAACGGGTTCTGTCCGAGGAAAGCAACCCGGGCCCGGATACGGGCAAGGTCTGAAAACTTTGGCCCGAATCCAACTCTGTGTCGAACTAAATTGTTCTATAATAACACATTCTAATTCCACATTTTCTTTTGTGATCTTGTCTTCTGAGACTCCCTTTATTTATTCCCATTTACCAAGAAAATTTCGGTCTAAACTTCTTTGTCTAACTTTATAATTTATAGTACTACTACAATACAGGTTTTTATGAACTGGTGTTTTCTGTCTTCAAAGCTGGAATACTAAAGGCCCCCTCATTACTGACGTTGAATTTCGTTATTGAATTTCAGATCCCTCTATTGAAACCTGTAAGCTTGATGAAGCAGTGAAACATTTACTATAAATAGGGGGAACCAAATTGGCCACATTTTGTTCAGATTTCAATTTGTTAAACCACGTGGCAGATGATTAAATGAAATAATCCCTCTAAAAGCATACCCACAGCCAGTTTGTGACGTACAAAATTCCTCTGTCCAGAGTTCTGAGGACAACGGTTCGGCTCGTGTAAAGTTTTATTGCAAACTCGGTTGATTATTTGAATGATTTGCCGGTTTGTGCTATTAAGTCAAGAGTACATAATAGATAAGAGTGTGACAGCGCAGTTGTTCTGGCTTATGATCAAGCTTTAGTGCAAACGCTCCTGAAAGGAATACTTGTCAGATTTGTCTGTCATTCGATTGGCTTTCATCCCACATTGACATAGGATCGGGTCCTTTCGTTTCGAGACTTGTCCAAAGAAAATTTTGAGGGGCTTCTATCGTTAACTAAAATCTTCGAGGGGGCTTGCAGCCACAACACTAAATTAACGAGAGTTTTCGGAAAATTAATGCTAATTTCATCATTTTCAGATTTGCGGTTTTCTCGAAATTTGCAAAAAAGATCTTCAAACTTTTAGAATAATATTTCAAAACTTTGACTGATTTTCACAAAAAATTAAAAATTCAGCTGAAAAATTTCGGCGGAGGCTGAATTTTTTAAAATTTTAGTGCAGAAACTAATTTTAGCTAGCCCCTATGTTTTTCCGGCCATGTTTGCTTATATACACCTTGGCCATTTTTTCTTTACCCCTTCTCCCCGACGGCGGTAGGGTTTGTACCTTCTCCAAGAAGGGGAGCACCCCACTCCCGGGACTTGGAAGGGGGGCTTGGACCTCCTCCTAGACTCCTCTGACCCCCAGACCCCCTCGCGACTCGCGTTAGCCTATGAGTATTACTCAAACTCCATTCCATTCATAACTTCTTCTTCTCAAGCTATGCCCGCTGTATTCTGGTCGGAGCTCCGTTACGCAGTGCCATGAAAACAAGACGTCTCTATAGAGGTTTCGTTTTCCTCTTAATTATGAACTCTTGGTTCTACTTAATCCTTGCTGTTTACCTAGGAAAGGTCGGACAAGATCTGTACGGAAATATACTTTTCTTTTCTCATGGATCCTGTTCCATTGTATTTATTTTGTCTGTTTCCTTGTTGTCGGAAGTGCTTTGAGCTTCGAATCGGCTTTGTACCTTCAAAATTGATTTTCCCAGCCAAAAAACACCTACAGAAAGGAGAAGGCCTAAAAAAGGCAATCAGAGAGGCCATACAGCTGTTGATTTGGAACCCTCCGAATTAATTAGTGTCGTTATGGTGCTCTAAAGGCGGTCTTGAAACGACATTATACTGACGCGTCTAGTAATATTTCTCACACTGTGCCTTTTCTTGCAAAGTTTTTATCCGAGTCTATTAATACGTGCAAGGTTACTGTAGAAGTGCGAAACCTAATTGTGTTTAACAATTAATTATATAATTGTGGTTTAGTAGTCAGTTTGGTATTATATATTTAAGTACGTGGTTCTCGTAGTGTGGTAAATCTGCTAATTTTGTTCAACTGTTTTTAGATTTGCTTTATTTGAAGACTTATTGTAATGAATCCGTGATTACAAAAGCTCAGTGTTTATTTGTCCTATTCGAAATGATACTTAACATCTACCGAGCCCGAGACTGGAAGGTATGTCCTAGATTTTGTAACTTCTTTTGCCATTCCTTCCTGCCTTAAATTGAAAGGACAGAAATTGCTGCAAACCAGAAAAAAAGCGAAGGGAAATGACTCGTGACATATTCCCAGGCTCTGGGCGGTCGCAGGGTTGGGTGTAATCCCGACTGTGCTATAAAGTTTGTTAGGAGCAAGATGGGCGTAGAAGTGGGTGACCAGGGGAGGGCGGTCTTTAATTCTGTAAATTTATTTTTTCTATTTTACTTTTTAAGGTCAGTATTAAGTCTAGGCGTAGTGGTGTACAGGCGTCAGCGTCGTTACTGGCGATTGATATTAAAACTTTCTAGGTGTAAGCTGCAGCAAAATAGCTTAGAGCATTCGAGAGAGCACATCCTCAGCTTTCCAAGGGTCTACGGATTAAGCTCTAAGGTTGTGTCAGTCACTAGCAGCATGCTGTTGAAGTTGACCAATTTTGCTTAGGGGGGACATCCTTGATATGATCCAAACATTTTTTACTTACATAGTCAAACGTGGGCAATGGGCATATATAATAGCACCTAACATTAATTAATGCATAGTGTACATGATATAGTCATGTCGGATGTCTTTGTTCTTCGTAGTATTTTTCTTATCACTGACATACACTTGCACCTTATCATTTTTAGAATTAATCTGTTATCAATTGAGAATTTAGCTTGATTGATTGACTGACTGATTGATTGATCCTAATTTAGTTTTCAGATGGTTTTCTACAAAATTTGTATATATGTTAAGCTGGGTATTTTTTACGCCCCCGACGAAATTGATCTCCCGAAATTGCCCGCCTCCCCGGGTTTTTGCTCCACCCGGGATTTTTGGAGTGCCAAACTTTTGCCACGAATTGGCAACCTTTCCAAACTTTTCTGTCTTTCCATTTTGTATCTAAAAATGTTCATTTTTAGCCTAAATCCAAGCACTTTTGAGACTTGTCAGCATTTCATCATCCAAAATATGCTAAGAAAATACCAAATTTTTGGCTGTTTTTTTGCGAAAACTTTCCCTCCTCCCCACGAAAACTTCTCTCTGGGCCCGAGTCTCCTCTCCAGGTTGCCCCCCCAGGAAAAAATACCCTGCATAAGCAATTAATTAATAATTCACACTTTTCGAGCAGAAGAATACCAAAATTTGCTTCCGTCAGTTGCATTCGACTTATTTTTTGGTTTACCTTTGTTGTTGTTTTGCAACTTTCGTGTCATTCAAGCCCCCAGCTCCGATTTGAGCCTTATTTTCACCTAAAAACCAACTTTTCCGGACCGTTAATTGGCATATACTTAAGTTCATTGAAAGGGCAGAAATCCTGTTCTAACAGTGGACTGTTGAAGCGTGAACCAACTCCGCCCCCACGACTTCTCAAGTAGCGCCCTTAGACTTTCACTTTTCCATTTTTGGAATATAGTTTATGACAATTTCTAGAATCAATTCCTGGTAAAGGGAATCCTGTTAGAATATTCTACGTATTTGGATTTTTACGTTCCACAACTTACGTATTTCCCTTCAGCAACTTTTAACAATAAAAGTCGCGGTTGTTGTGGGTGCAAGCTTTCGCAACCATTTTGGAATTATTTATTTTTTGCTGCACACTGATTAGTGAATCACATTAAAATTTAAAAAATAAAATTACAATAAAATTAATGAATTTATAATAATAGTTTACATGTTTTTTCGATTGTTTACATGTTTTTCAGATTTTCTCTATTTTTGACCTGGCCTGGCGGAAGCTCTTTTAATCTCTATTTTCTCAGCTTCTTCCACTACTCTTTTTTCTGACTATTTCTAGAGCACCCCTGGGAATATTACCAGGAGAAGTAATTAGAACTTTTAGGGCAGTGCTTTGTTACGCACCATTTCACTTTTTTAATTTCATTTGGAACCTTGGTTTCAAGGGGTTTTGTGAAAAAACTGTAAAAAAATCTTTCGTGTAGTTCAAAATGTGTGTAGCCTTTCTTTCTGTGAAAGCTTTTTCATGAAATACATAGCTTCAGGCAGTCAGGTCTGAAACTTTCTGGCAACCCTTTTTGTCCCTTTTGTTTGGCTACTGGCCCTTTTTGTTGCCTAATCTTAGTGAACGATGACTTTTGTATCAGAAATTTAGATTTTGGATCAGCTGGAAGCGAGTTATATATATATATGTATATATATATATATATATATATATATATATATATATATATATATATATATATATATATATATATATATATATATATATATATATATATATATATATACTGAAACTATGAAAACTGTGTTCAGTTCAGATCACTTAGTTTAAAGTTGAAACCAAGCATCCTTTCCTTTCCTTCTTGTAATTGCTTAAGCTCAGTCGTTAAGAACTTTTCATGCGGCAGCCATTCTTGTTCTTAATCCGTTAATTGCTTCGGAAATTTGATTCGGGAAAACGGATTTAGAGCAACCAAATTTTAATCGGTTTCAAGCTGTTTGCACCAGATGTATAACCTTACAAAAGTTAAATCTTCCAAGCTATTGGATTGATAAAGATCCTATCCTGCCGCTGCAATAAGCAATATGCCATGCTATTTGAACTCCTACAAGCAGGTTGAGATTGTGCCTCCGTAGCTCAGTTGGTCGAGCACTCACACAGCGAACGAAAGGTCCGTGGTTCAAATCTTTCTTGTTTCTGCTCAAATCAAAGCGATTTCTTCTATCAATAGAATTATTTACTGAAAAATTTAGAATATATAGTGTATATAGTTTCAGTTTAATTTTTATCATTTTATTATATCTATTAATTATCTTCCTGCTATTTTCTGCTATATCTTAGCATCCAGTAATATGACCCTAAAATTAACGTTACGTAACAGTTACCATACTCCCTACATAAAATCGAAGCGGCATACATCAAAGCCGGTTCGAGTTTGGACAACCGTCGATTCTGTAACAGATCCTGAATTTTCCATCCAATCCCAGGAACCGGAAATAGCGGTCAGTTTATTAATTTGTAATTAAATAATTATTTAATTAATTAATTAATTAATTAATTAATTAATTAAGGTTTATCATATTGCTGATAAAAAGGAAAAATATAGCAATATAAACTTATTCCTATAATACACATATAGCTTTTTATTAGTTGATTATGTGATGTGTCTACAGGTTACTTTTTATTACCTGACCAATTATTTCTAATTTTTTCGGGGCTTTCATTGGTGCATGAATTTATTACTTCTATCCATTACGTTATTGGGCTTTATTCTGAGTGATACAACTGATAACATGAAAACAACCTTATCTGGAAAGTGTTAGACCCAAATAGTTTTGTTAAGCTATCAGATTATGCATCAGGAAGCATTTGCTTGACAGTTAGACTGTGAATGAATGAATGAATGAATCGGATATTCAGTGTTCTCTTGGTCATAGGAAATCAATGACAAACTTTTTTAGTCATGGTTTTTTTAATAGTTTTGATGGAGATAAGGTAAAAAATGCGGCAAAGGGCCTTTCCGCGGGCGAATTAGAGGAGTTGAGTTTAAAATTTTTGAAATTTGTTTATCCCTGCAGGCGAGTTAAAATGAACTGTTTAGCTCTTTTAACCCTCTGTGCGATAACAGGATTGAGTTAATTTTAACTCTTTTAACTCATTTAACTCACTGCGCAAAAAGGCCCAAAAAGAGCCCTAAAATGTGCCGCTCCCGCACCCTCAAGAAATGAATTTAATGAATTTACAGTAATATGTTATTACTGTTAAAGCTAGCCTTCTTAATATAAATTATACTAAACTTTACACACGTTCATATCACTCTACATTAATGTAATGGAAAAAGTGCCATTTAAGGACCGCTACAGCCGGTTCATTAAGTTTGACAAATTGTATTCAGTACCGTTTTAGAATCAAAGAGGGTCAAATTTCCAAGTTTTAAGCTCTAATCCCAGACTTACCCGTTTCTAATTTCTAGTCGCAGATTTTTTTTCTTGGACCCGTACACAGAAATTTTAGGTGAATCCTTTTTGCAGAAGAAAGACAAATTCTAGGCCTCTTCCTAATTATTTATTTTTAATATTAATTGAGTTTTTCAAGAACTTAGAAAAACCTATCTGAAAATTTTATTTTAGGAAACCGGTTAAGCTTAAGCTCTACCTGAGCGCAGGTGTTTTCGTTACATCCCACAATTCTATTGAAATTTCACACTGCAAAATCCTTTTAACAAATTCACACTGCAATCTTTTTTAAAAAACTTGCTTTAAGCAATTCTTAAAAATAGATAAGTTATTCTTGTGAGATTTTGGTTCCAATAATAAGCAGATTTCCAATAAAAAGTCTTGGACAACTTCAACAACTTATTCCTGGAGATTTGATCTAAGCAGCGGTTGGAAAGCATTTCACGATGCTTTTAACCATTTTGCTAAAATTTTTAAAGTTTTTTTCTGGCGAGGGCCCAACCAGTGACGGCACACCACGTGGCCCGTAACCACAGTCAAGAGGCAGAGAGACGAAGATCACGGACAGAAACATGATTCCAATCGATGCTATTGAAGGCTAATGTTATTTCCGGCACACTCAAGATAGTTGAAATCTCGAGATCTTGTTCAGTGTTGGAAAAAATTGCTTGTCAGAGTTTAGCTACACCCATCCATGAGTTTTGCTAAATTTTCAAAATTTTACAGCGTCAATATGGTTATACAAATATCAGAGTAATGCATGTTACCAGCTTTCCAACGGCGTGCACTTTTAATCATAACGTAATCCAATTTTCATTAAATTGCAGAAGTTTGCAATTTTTCAAGGGGTATATTCATGCGAAATTATTTTGTTTCAATAATTTCAATTTTAATAGCATAATCTTGGGGTGCATAAAATCTAATCTCAGCCCTAACGGTCACATATACAATTCTAGAAAGTTGCACACTTTCACCAAACGTAAAAAATAATCATTTTTCGCGTGCACTCTCAGCACACTTTGAATAAGTATCTATTGAAATTCCTGACTGTCGGGCACCAGGAAAAATTTCCGCTCAACCTCAAAAGGTACATCTTCAGAAAGGAACTTCATTTTTATTCCAAAGGTTGATTGTGTGGGAATCCCCCAGATAATCTGATCTGAGTTTATGTCAGAATTAGAAATTTCAGGTCCAAAATCTTCCCAAACCAACTCGGCCCTTCAGCTTAGCTATAAGTTAATGAATTAAGCCCAACGCTGAACCTCATCTTAAGTCCTTTTAGCATTTCCTTTGTATTACACGCTTCCTTTTCAGCGGGGAAAAGTCCCATTCTTGAAATTTCAGATGATTTTCAAAAATCATAAGCGTTTTCGAGATTGCGTAAGAACCTGGTTAATTAATATTTGAGTTTTCTCGCTAAATTTTTTGATGCAAATCATTTATAATACATATTTAACGCTTCACAAAGTTGTTAATAGTGTGTGTTTGGGATTAGGTATCCACAGGATCAGGAATTTTGCAGTCAGTCAGATTCTGGAAATGGGGCAAAATAGGTAGAAATCGGACCCCTTCAGCAGTCTTAGCGTGACAAATGATAATTAAGGGGGAAAGCTGCGCTGCAGGAGATGCGATTATTCTTAATCCTTTTGTTCCGGTTATGTTGGAAATTAGGTTCCAGCTAATAGACTTCTGGATCTGTATAACAACTGCACAGCTTTGCCTTTGCATTAGATTGCTATGAAAGATTTGACTCTGCCGGGAATCGAACCAAGGGCATTCCTACCTGCAAACGAGAATTACTGCACCACATTGTTGTGCGATTAGAGATATTTATACTTTTGAGATTAGGGAGGGGGCAATCACGGGGTCCGATTCTGGGAGTTCACCACGACTTCAACGAGGGTGTCTACCCTTGAAAACTTCCAAAATTGTTTAGGGTCCACTCCAAATAAGCAAAACTTAGGAAAATTTTATATTTTTGGCGTAAATGTACACAGTAAAACATGAACATTTTTAGTGACTTTTGACAAAATCACTAAAACCTGCAAAAAATGTGCAATTTCTGGGAAGAATCGTTGAGGGAGCTTTTGCCCTTTTTTCTCTTGTGGACAAGAAGATCTACCGTTTTCCTTTTCGTTTCGGGGGTCTAGTCGTTTTTTGCCGGTCTGGGGGAGACTGAACCACCTGGGGCCAATTTCATAAAGATTTGCGGATTTGCAAGTGCGAGTTTGCAAGTACTCGCACTTGAAACGCAAGTGCGGATTGCAAGTGTTTCATAAAACTTTTCCGCAAACTTGCAGAAATTAGCTAAGCAAGTTGCGGGACTTGACGAACTTGCAAGGCAAGTGCGAGTACTTGCGTTGCAAGTGCGAGTAGAAGCAAAACTGACTATGATTATTTAAAAAATCACAACTTTTTCATAATTAGTTCAAATTTATTGAAATTTTCACGAAGTAAGCAAAAGATGTTAAAGCAGTTAATAATGAAATTTGGTTAAACTGACGAAAATTAAGGAAGGTATTCCAATTTTTCAAAAATCGTCTAGTTGAAATCTACTGGACGACTTTACTCGCAGTTGCAAGTTGCAAGTGACTGCTCCAGCGAGTTTTATGGAACACTTACTTGCTGTTAGTGTTCAAGCGAACTTGCAACTTGCAATCCACTTGACTCGCAATTCAAGTGCAAGTGCGGATTCCGCACTTGACACTTTATGAAACACTTGCAACTTGCAAATCCGCTAACTTGCAGCTGCGAGTTGCGGAATCCGCAACTTGCAAAGTTTTATGAAATTGGCCCCAGATTGCCCCGTCCCTATGAATGGGAGAGGGGAGTTGAACTCGCACTCCTGCAGATTCACGCCGGACTTTCTTGTCTCCTGCACTGAATTTAGCCAATTATGATAAGCCTTAGCCTGGTTTACGTGAGATAAGCTTTATGTTGACTGTTGTGATTTTATGAGCCCTGTAGGCAAGTGAAATCGCATTCGGAGAAACTTGAGTTTGCATGTTTTTTGATGTTTTTTTGGTTTTTTCTGGAGATTTCTAATACCAGGATGGCTATAGTTTTACCGGCGAATGCGACCAAATGACTTTTCGATCGCACCGACTTTCCTCGGCTAGAGGTTCGATTTTTGGTAAATTTTCCGTCCATTTTGCGACCCCACCGGTTTTGACAAATCGAGATTCGCAACCGGAATTGTTAGCTCCTGAGCATCGCATTGACGTAAGTTTCTGGTGGAAGAATTTGATTTTTTTATAAAAATTGTACTTTAGCATAAATAAGAATAGTTGTAGTGTGTTGTGCTTGGCTATTAAACTGGTTATTATATATATAACTATATTATATAATATATATTATATATAACATATATATAATATATATTATAATATATACATAATTAAGTATATTTACTTATTGTCTACCTACCAAATTTGCCTATGAATAATTTTTGTTGACGATTGCATTTGCATATGCTTTTGCCAATAGCTCTTAACTATTTAATTAAAATAGATTAGTATAGTTTTTATCTATTAATTATATATATATACATGTTTACTTCACTAATGATAATAAATGTTATTAGTTCGATCATAGTCAAGAACGCGAAAAATATACACGCGTGCTTGAGCCTCTAGGAAAAATGTTTTCCTCACATTAAGCAAACATTTTTTAGTTCGCCCCACAAACATTTTTTGATAGAATGTTTGCAGATATACGTAAAATGCCCGTGATAAGCTTATCTCTAAAATCTCTGCATTTTCAGCCACTAACAGTCAACTAATTGTATTTTAAAAATATATGTACGTATATGGAAAACTGTCATTTCTTGAATTCCAATTTGATCCAATTTTAATCTTGCTAATTCTTAATTTTTAATTCATTTTTTGGATTTTTCTAGGTGGTCAAGCGAATCTTTCCCCACGTTCTCCTGGTAATCCTGATCCTAATTTACATAATTCTGGGCGCTCTAATCTTTCGCTGGCTGGAATCTGACTTGGAAGCGTCCAACGTGATACAGTCCAGTAACGAATTTCTCAAAACTCTGTTGGACCTGGAATCCGTGCTGCCTCTGAGCTTGGACGAAAAGGCCCTGTTTCGGCAAAAGCTGTGGACCACCTTTCAGGCTTGGGAAAGAGCGGGCAGTCCCGAAGCCCCCGACTCGTTTGAGGCAAAGTTGAACTCTAGCGATCTGGCCAAACCGAAATGGAATTTTGGCTCAGCTGTACTGTTCACGTTCAGTACAGTTACTACAATTGGTATGTATCTAAATATTGCCCTCTGGAGATGTGCATTTTGCATTAGCATTTCTGGGGTATGTACTAAACTCAGATCTGATGAAGATAGCTAAACGATGGGTTGTTGTAGTT
Source organism: Trissonchulus latispiculum (assembly GCA_030248195.1). NCBI lineage: Eukaryota > Metazoa > Nematoda > Enoplea > Enoplida > Ironidae > Trissonchulus > Trissonchulus latispiculum. The sequence continues at coordinate 28,984 of JASAND010009613.1, read as the reverse complement.
TCATATGTTTATGGAGAGCAAAATAAATATAGATTTAGGCGTTGATGTCACACGTATCCCCTGTTTTAAGAACTGTGCGTTTATTGAGCAGTGAATGCTTACATTATAGCCCGCGACGTTGACTGTAAACTTCTGTAGTGGCTCAGTTGGTAGAATATTGGTGCGTAAGCAAAGCAGATGGTCGAGGGTTCGAGTCCCACCAGGCCCTTAACTTTGTTCGGGTTCCTGCCGCGTCCAACTTAGTTTTTGATTCAACTGCACTTTATAGGAAGGTAGATAATACAGTAAGTACAAGTTGGTTAGGGTAGAAAGAAGTCATTCCTAACCGTTTTTGTTCAAAAATTTTAAAATATGTAATCATAAATACCTATACATACATAAACAAATGAAGTTAATGCGAGCTAGCAGGCGGATCCACGAAGCATACAAGGCATTAATCTTACAGAAATCATGAAAAAAGCCTGCCCTGCAGTCACTAAGGCAAAAAACCTTTGTCCGAAACAGGAGAGAGCTAATGGGCGCTCACTATATCTTATTTTTATTAATTAATTAATTTTTAGGCTACGGCCACGTTTCACCGCAGAGCGTTGCCGGCAAAATTCTATGCATAATGTATGCCTTAATTGGTATCCCGTTGACCATGCTCGGCATTGCCAACGTGGGCCGATTTCTGGGCCATTTCCTAATTCAGACTCAGAATCGGGCAAAATCTCTGGCCCAAATGGTCCTCCAGCGACAGTCAAAGCGGCCCGAAATTGCCAGCCCGGACCAAAAAGAGACCTCCCCTGAAGGGGCGGATCAAAACACCGAAAGTGATGAAAATCTGGACTACCTATCAACTCCCGTCGTCATTTTTCTATTCCTCTTCTGGGTTATGCTAGGCACCGTTTGTCTGCCACTCTGGGAGTCCGTCAGCTACGGCGACGCCTGCTACTTTTCCTTCATCAGTCTCACAACCATTGGTTTCGGCGATGTGGTCCCGGAAAACTATACCTTCCTAGTCCTAACCTGTTTCTATGTTATCACGGGGCTCATTATCACCACCATGACAATCGATGTTCTGGCAGACTACCTCCGACGTCTGCACTATCTGGGTCGAAAGTTGCCCAATCTAGGGCAGACCATCATTTGGTTCGGTGGGGCCAAAATGACGACCGAACAATTGGTCCTAGGCATGCTGCGGGAGTTGAAAGTGGACCAGGCCACGCTGGAGCGTGCCCGGACCAATCTGGACAGTTTGGTCCAAACGGCCGTGGACCGGGCGGCCGACGGGACCCTCTACCCTGATGAGGAATACCTCAAGTCTAGGGAACTGAACTCATTCATGCCCCTTCTGCATGAGAGTGAACTCTACTTTATTGATCAGGATATCGATTCGGCCCTGGAAGATGAAACGGGCAATGATATATCGATCTCTCTCTCTCGTAAGAGTCAGCCTACTCAGGAAACAAAGGCGTGAAAAAATCGATACCGATAGCTAGCACTATATACCTATTTCTTACTTTATTTATAATAAAGTATATTGTTTCCATTATACTGTAGTAATGCAATTTTTTAGAAAATACTACATTTTCAGCAACTGTCGTTTTCAAAATTTTAGTATATATGTTTGTGCTCAGTAGCAGGAGTTGGTTGGTCAATTAATTGCAACCACATAGATTAGGCTTACTTTAATAGTACCAATTAAAACCGATGTACTAGATTTGCTATTCTGGTACAAACAAATTTTGTCAATGATTAGAAATGTGTCTGATGTAAGATACACAATCCAAAATCGAATAACTGATATATACCAGAACAACAAACCTAGAATCCCTAATAATTAAAAAAACCTGCTGAAATTAGGTAAGACTCAAGTCTCAAGACGGTTGGGGGTCTTTTCTAAAAAGCGTTAAAATTTGGTTCAGTCAGTTACACCAATTTTCGGTTTAAATAGAGGGCTCTAATTTCAGCATCTAACATTAAGCATGCACACACAATTAATATCTGCAATTACATACAGTTCATTAAGCTATATGGTTCAAGTTCAGTGTTAGAAGGTTAGGTTAAACTTAGGGCCTTTTCACGTAAGAGTAGAATGGAGTTAAAAATTAACTCTTTTAACTAGCTTAACTCCACTCAAGCTTGACTTTTCCTCTTTCAACTCTTTCACGAAAAGGATCTAGTTAATTCAACATTCGCTTAACTCTCGCGAAAAGCCCTAAGTCTGGATTAACTCCTCTCCACTCTACCAATCCCGATTTCGGGAATGGGTCCCACGGGATCCACTTCGGCTTCGACTGGGACTGCCTCCACCCACCGGGCGACAGCAGACCTCATAGAGCATCTCCCAGGGGTGCTCCGGATGGGCATCGTTGTGACGATATTCCGTACAGCCTGGACTCAGGGTCTGGTGCTGGACGTGGAATAATTCGTCATTTCCGCCTCGGAAAATCTTGTCCTTATCGCAGACCTCGATACCGAACGGCGTGTCCAGGGCCTCTGATAGGGCCCAGTCCGCGTGGGTTTGCCAGCCGACCTCCCCGGGGCTGAACTCACCCTGATTGACCATGTTCTTGTTGTGGGGTCCGAAGATTTCCTAAAACAGAACGAAATACAAAAACGAGAGTTGTCCAAAACTGAATGCTGAATGTTAAAAATGAGTGTTGAATTAGGACTGAGTGTTTTGTAATTAGTGGTAGCTACAATAATGCGAACATGTAAGTAAAGTTTATAAATTCACAACGAAGAATTGATGCTTGAAATCAAAACGCTATTATGGGATGGCTTTATGTTAAAGCTAAAGACTAAACTAAATTGGTATAGCTCTGCATAAAGGTGGGCCGCAGTTGGTATAATTTGAGCTGAACATAAATTTATTAATTTCATTTGACAAAAGTCATTACTATTCTGTTACCAAATATAAATTAATTAACTTTAATGTCGCCAAAAGCGTCTGGCTGCATTTACTAATGTTTATGGGGAATATTAGGCTGACTTAAAATGAATCCTTAACATTATATACTTGTTGTGGCATGTGATATAATTTGAATTAACTAATTCAACAAAGACATGTCTATTTTAAACCACAAATTCCACATTAATAAATCAAAATTGATTTATTAACTATTGCTATCTCCAAAATCACATAGCCTGCCGGTAGATTTAAAATACCCTTTTATAAAACCAAAGCACTGCTGAAAATTCGTCACATTTTAATCGTTCAAAATGACGTTTAGTCGGATTCTATTGGTAGTATATTTTTGCGAGTTCATTGCCAAATCGAGTAGCCTTTCAAAGGCACGCGTGGAGAGCGTCTTCGCCTCAGAGGGTATCCACGGGGATAGAGAAGTTACCATCTACATGAACAATCCCTACTTTCAGAAAATCCAAGAAGACCCCGAGACCGAATTTTTCAACGCCACCACAACCATTCAATGGGTCCCCCTTCACTGTAGGCTGAGTCGACACGCGTCCAGCGTGTGCCAACAGCGCACCTGTACCGCCGTATTTCGCGGCTACGAGCTGTCCTACTTCCTTAGCAGCTGTTTTCGGACCTACGACAATTCCTGTTCCAATCTGAGTCATCTGCTGTGCAATATTCCCAACTCCCTGCCGGAAACAAAGGCGGAAGCCTACCGGAAAGCAACGGCCCGGTTGTCGGGTGGGACCTGTCCGCTGCTGGAGATCCCGAAACCGAAACCGGACGGATCCGGTTCAGATCAGCTGGATCATTGGATCGACTGTATCTGGGATCCGCTGACGACCGCCGGTTGGACACCGGAAAATGCCTGGTTCGAGCTGACCGTTACGACGGACGGACGATACCAGAAACGGGGTGGTACGGTAGAGGATCTACGCCATAGCGATACCCTACTCCTGGAGGGATTTCCGAAACGTCATCGAAGTGTGGCAAGTCCCCCCAGTTCAGAGCGTACGGCATCCTATGTCAAAGTGATGGTCAAGGAACAGAAATGTTATCATGAAATGATCGTAGAGAACCAGCTACCGGTACCCGTACAGATACGACTTCTGGCTGACCAGGGAACACCGCAGGCGACGAGTTTGGTACGGGAGATGAAACCGGCCAACTCCACAGTTCTACCCTGGGAATCCTGGTTTACCATCGTTGCCAGCGACCGGCGGGATATTCAGCTGCAACTGCAGATCGAGAGCATCGAATCGGTGACAGTGCAAATTGGGCCTGATCAGATTTCGCCGATTCAGTACACTTTTAAGGTTAGCTGGGCCAAGAGTTTATAATAGGAAGAGTAAGACACTGAGCTATAAATTAGCCTTGCCATAGGCACAAAAGGTTAAAGTCGAAATCTCGACCATTCCAGCGTTAGCGTGTCATTCTGCAATTACATTTTGAAAAAACGCGTTTTCGACAAATTAAAGTAACTAGAGCTTGTAGGAAAGTTGTATAATTTAATTATAACTAAATTTACAGGGATAATTTAGAGTACAGTACAGTGATCCTACATCAACACCCCTATGTTACTTAGAAAAATGGCTCTTATTCGGTGTCAGCTATATCCCCAGTGCCAGTGCCAGTCAAAGTTTAAAAATAAATTCCGGGCTCACACTACTCCTAACCGGTTTAGAACCAACTGGAGTGGGCCGCACACCAGAAAATTGGCTCTTAGCCATGTAAAAATATCCTATTAATTACTTTCATTCAAGCAATGTCTTAAAAATCTAGTAACAATGTAAGATGTTTTGAAAATTGATGAAATCACTCGTATTTTTGATTAAAATTCATTTTGTCGTTAAGGCATTGCCTGAACAGGACTGGTAATCTTCATACGATTAAAAAGCTCTATTTCTCAGTACGCAGTGTTGTTGACCGGCCAGAATTTTCTTCGAGCCATCCGATACCGGCCCGTCGCCGGCCAATGACCCGCGCAGCCGGAAATGGACTGGCGGCTCGAAGGCGATTAAACGGCCGGCTAGCTGTATGGATGACAAAACAAATAATCAGCACATAAAATGTATCTGAAAAATGTGATGGACGAGAGAAAACTAGTAAACCGCTGAAATCGAGGTGTATTCTTTGATTTTAGAAACACGAAGAACCATGTTTTCAACGAGGCCCGCAGGATTATGCAATTATTCTGGAATAATTTGGTTGTTTTGGAAGAAAACTGTTTCTTAAATCTCTCCGTCTCATATTCATGATGAATACACATATATGTCACGTCCCAAACCCGAAATCGCACAATACTAGTTTTGTGAGGCTCAAACCTGACAAAACCCGTTCTGTGAGGCCTTGTCTCACAAAACTAGTTCTGTGAGGTTCATGCCTCACAAAACCCGTTCTGTGATGCCATTTCTCACAGAACTAAAGTCTGACACATAAATGTGTGTACAAAGTCTATAAGGCCTCCAGTGAACTAAATATACGTCGTAACCCCATAAAACCATATATTTTCGGAATCCTTGCACCGAGACAAACATTTTTATAAAATTTTAAATTTTTTAAAATTTCAATAATTTTAAAATATCGGTTTATCGGGGAATTTTTCCGGACCGTTCAAGCTATTCAGCTCATTCTTTCAGAAAACTTTTCCCGTCTGAAGACGCATCGATTGACACAAGAACGAAAAAAATCGGTTGAGAAATAAGCATTTTATTCCAAAATTTCGTTTTTCCGTTTCCTTTGATGTTTGCCGCTTTTTGCAAATTTGACTGGTTATTGCTCGCTTAACGGAAAATTTTTTCGATTAGATTTTCAGGACCGCCAAGGCTCCCGCTTTCACCTGATATATGTGGTATTTCAAATTTTGAAAGTCGATTTCTTTGAAAAATACCACTGTTTGACCAAAAATTTCGGCAAACCAGATTTAACAAAAGTTAGTACAACTAAGATAATCATAAGATTCCAGCTGAGCTGAATCCAACGATATAACGCATTTGTTGCTACGACTTATATTGCGCCAGCAATGAATATTTAAACATTATCCCTTATTTCCGATGGATTTTGGGCTTTGGCTCTCTTTGATGTTGCCGCCATGATTTGACTGAAGCAGTGTAAACTAGCAAAACCAGCTGAAATAAGGGATATTGTTTAAAAATTCATTGCTGGCGCAATACAAGTAGCAACAAAAGCTTTATATCGTTGGATTCAGCTCAGCCTGAATTTTATGATTATGTTATTTTTACTCACTTTTGCTAAATCTGCTTTGCCGAAATTTTTGGTCAAAAAGTGGTATTTTTCAAAAAATCTACTTTGAAAATTTGAAATACCACATATATCAGGTGAAAATGGGCGCCTAGGCATTCCTGAAAATCTAATCGAAAAAATTTTCCGTTGAGCGAGTCGCGAGTAATAACCAGTCAAAGTTGCAAAAAGCGGCAAACATCAAAGGAAATGGAAAAACGAAATTTTGGAATAAAATGTTTATTTCTCAACCGATTTTTTCGTTCTTGTGTCAATCGATGCGTTTTTGGACGGGCAAATTTTTCTGATAGAATGAGCTGAATAGCTTGAACAGTCCGAAGAAACTCCCCGATAAACCGATATTTTAAAATTTTTGAAATTTTAAAAAATTTTAAATTTCATAAAAATGTTCGTCTCGCTGCAAGAATTCTGAAAATTGGTTTTATGGGGTTACAACGTATATTGAGTTCACTGGAGGCCTTACAGATTTTGTACACACATTTTTGTGTCAGACTTTAGTTCTGTGAGGTCACTTTCCTCACAAAACCCGAAATGATTGCAAACTCAATATTATATTGCTATTTTAAAGGTTTATTGATGTCTTATAATTCCATGACTTCCTGACTTTCAATGAAACTTTTCAACAACAAATTTACATCAATTCAAATTCTTGAATATGTTTACTGGTTCCATAATTGCAAATTATATACTACTCTAGTTATCTTACTCTCTAGTTAGTTATTTATATAATGCGTTTAGAGTGCATTATTTTGTTTAAAGCAGAAACAGTAACACTAACAAATATATAATGTCAAACTTCTTGAGTTATAATTGATTTTAAACCGCTAAAACGGCATGTTACACTCTGAGGCGTCGACGCGCGTCTCCTATGCGTTCGCGACTAACGAAGGCATCTTAAAACTAAAGTTTATCATTTTTAGCCCAAAAGAACTACAGATAACTAATCGCAGACCAGCCTGTAGAGAATTTGAGATCTATGCAGAAACACAGCCCATGAAATTTGACCTACAAAAGCATTAGAATGTTCAGATAAATTATATTATAAACACAGGTACAAGTACAACGAAGGATTAGGTAAGTTACAGGCTACAGTCCAAAATACCGTAAATTTATTGATTGTAATTTTCTGGAAACTTACAATTCCGTGTCGGCCCTTCTTGCATTTCGGTTCACCGAAAAGCACAATCATAATGTCGCACTCGGACTCGCCGCATCGCTTCTTGGAATTCGGGATGTCGGCCGTATTGACCGGACCCACTTTGAGCGGTTTGAACTTGTACTCAAAGTACTGGGTATCTCCACAGCGAGCGGCCTCCCCGCAATAGATGGACAGGACTGATAGAAGCAAGGCCGCACAGAGAAAGCTAAAAAAAGAAAACGGAAAAAGGAAAACTACACTAAACCTAAAAATCATTAACTGTAAATCTTCCTAGTAGGAAGCCCAAACCTTTTGAGATAGATTACCCAACATTACCTGTTTCGTTTTCGTACTCTGACCACTTGCCCAGCTGAACTACCAAGGTTGCCAAAATACGATGGAACGGAAAAGTAAGCAGAGATAACTTTGGGCAAAAATTTCCAAACCTAAACTGTCAACTATGATCTCCCAATTTTGGATGGAAGCTGCCTACCTAGAGCTCAGGGTCAGGGGTGATCAAAATAGCTCCTCAATTTTAAACCACTATTTTTAGCACATACCTTGTCATTTTAGCTGCACTGCAAAACTGGGCAAATTAAAATCAAAACTGAATGTTAGCTCAAGTAGGGGGCTATTTTAAAATTCCAATTTATTATCATTTTGCACCAGACAGCAAGTTTTTTCCATTTTCTGGTCCAGAAATCACTGTTGACATTTTAGGGGGTTTTACAACGGGATGTTTGAACTGTGACAAGCTGTGATAAACCCAAACCATAGCACATAGGTTGGAAGTTAACCCTAGCCATTTCCTAACCACCCAAAATTTAAACACAAAGCAATACATGTCATGTCATTTATACAACTGGAAATAATAGCAGTTAATGCTTATCGGGGGCCTTGACAAAAAAACAAGGATGAACGAAACACTGCTGTCTAGTAAAATACTTAATGTTGAAGCAGTTAGGATAATTGACATTCGCCAAATCCTGTACGGGCAAAATGATAAAAGGACACTTTCCTAAAAGACCACTAAAGTAGGGGGAACCAAAACTGTACCGCTCAAAACATTGTTGACACTTCAGCCTGCTGAGATTGTTGGCCGGCTAAGGGCTGTCCGGTCCGGGCCGGGCAACCGAACTTACCAAGTTTCAGTTTCGGTCACTGAAACTGAAACTATTTTGGGAGGAAACCCGAAACTAAAGCTAAAATTACTTTAGGCCGCCGACTGAAACTGAAACTAGTTTGAGTAAAAACCTGAACCAGACTAATTAGTTTCAGTATAAGCTAGTCTAGGCTATTTCGTTAATATTCAGTAACGGGAGTACAAATAATCATGAATTGATAATTTATATTATTTCTGAAGGCTAGAAACTCCACATTTTTGAATGAACTGAAATTGAAAACTGCCTTAAACTAAAACTGAAAATACATTTTCGTCCACTGCTTAAGGTGCTGGTATCGTTTTGTGTAAATTTGACCCTATAGGCTTTAATTCTTTATGAAAGTGGATGAAACTTTCCAAATATACTATTTCGGTGCTCCTTAACATTCTGGGACCAGTCCCGCATTTTTGGGTGCAAAGATAAGAAATTTTTGGTTTTTGCCATTATTCTCTCAGCACATAGTCGAGACACCAGATTGGTTGGTATGGCTGGAAAGAGAGCACAAAAATGAACATTTTTGCTTTTACAACTTTTGAGGTATCTCTTGTGGTTAAGTCAGTATAAGCAAAAAACTATTTTTGGGGTCCAAAAATGGCCGTTTTCGAGAAAATCAGTTTTTTCAAAATTACTACCAAATAGTTCGGACAATTTTGGTTTATTTATACTCGATCGATACACAGTCTCATTGCACATTTTATCAATGCCTATTAGCCGGAGTTTGTTGCTCTAAGCTAGAGATTTGGCCGAAAAACCATTTTGGCAAAATTGCGATTATTTTGTTTTGAACATCGATTTCTCAAAAACTACCCAATGGATTCGCGTGATTTTTGGCAGGATGAGAATTCGCACTATTGCGGAGGGACATTTTTCTTGGTTTGAGCTAAAACATCTCCAGTTGCGAAAAGACTGAATACAAAGTTGCGAAATTTCGTGTCACCGCACATTTAATGGATTTTCTTGACCGTTAAGACCTGCTGAGCCAAATCCAAAAAAATGTCCCTCGGCCCACATATGTTCTTTATAGGACGGCACAAGAAAAACTTTTGGCCGATTCCACAGTTTTGAGAAATCGATGTTCAAAAATTTTTGGTCTATATTCAGCCTGTCATATGTCAGTATGTCAGAAAATTTTAGCCATTTTTTGCGGATTTTTACTAGTTTCGTATTCTCATGAGAATCTACAGATTATAAGCTTTAAAATGATGTATCAAGCTCTTTCCAACTCACAAAAGTGCGAAAGTTATGGCGTTTCAAAAAATACCCACAAAAGCACTGCACAAAACGATACCAGCACCTTAAGGGAACACCCACTTAAGGTGGTGATTCCCTTTGGTCACATAAAGTTTGCACCATTATTACTCATTCATTACTTGGAGTTAAGAAGCAATTTTTATATCAAAATGTAGCTTGACATTTTCTCTTTTTAATGCATGCCACGAAACTAATGTTGCTTTTCTAAAATATTTTTAACACATTTTAGAAGAAGTATAATTTTCCAGAATTTTTGCAGACTCAAGTAAATTTTTTCGCAAGACATCGGTTATACCATTTAATACTTCCATCAAATAGCTGGGGACGATTTTTTATTTATTGTGAAATCGCTCTTCGTTATAGAGAAATAAGCTGAAATGTGTGCGTAACCTGTATTTTGCGTACTTTTTCCAAATTTGTCAAGCGATTACTTTAGCTAGAAAGCAGCAATCGGGGCAACTAAAAAATCGTCCCTGGGTATATTTGTGCAGAACACATTTGTTCAGTAGCAGCCCTCCAGCCTGCATGGTGAATGCTCCACAATCTTTGAAAAAAATTGGCCGTGTTTTTGCTAAAACTACATTTTTTATGATAGCAGCCTACAGGATAGCAGTTGGAAGACGATCATGCGTCGGATAATTTGTCCCTGTGAGACCTTCAGATGGACGCCCTTAGTTTGATTTTACGGCTTGCGTAGTTCAAGAAATGTTGGATAATTTGATTTCTGCAAAAATGACAGGTTTTCGACGCCAAAACAAGAAAATCGGCTATATCTCACGGTAGAGAAAAGCTAGAAACTTACTTTAAAAAGCAAAAATGTGAAGCTCAATGAGATCTTTCGACTGAATATAGTCATAACTGTATAGCTGCAGCCAAACGTTCAGAAATTCGGAAAAACCACTCTGACCGGAAATCTCAAATTTTTGAATCGGGATTGCGCGGAGGGTGTTAGAACGCTAAAAGAACTTATTTTGGAAAGTTTCATGAAATTTTATCTTGATTTACGCCGCCAAACAACAATATGTACCCAAAAGGAATCACCACCTTAAGAGAACATGTTCTCTTAAGGTGGTGATTCCCTTTGGTCACATAAAGTTTACACCATTATTACTCATTCATTACTTGGAGTTAAGAAGCCATTTTTATATCAAAATGTAGCTTAACATTTTCTCTTTTTAATGCATGCCACGAAACTAATGTTGCTTTTCTAAAATATTTTTAACGTATTTTAGAAGAAGTATAATTTTCCAGAATTTTTGCAGACTCAAGTAAATTTTTTCGCGAGACATCGGTTATATCATTCGATACCTCTATCAGCTAGCTGGGGACGATTTTTTATTTATTGTGAAATCGCTCTTTGTTATAGAGAAATAAGCTGAAATGTGAGCGTAATCTGGATTTTGCCTACTTTTCCCAAATTTGTCAAGCGATTACTTTAGCTAGAAAGCAGCAATCGGGGCAACTAAAAAATCGTCTCTGGGTATATTTGTGCCGAACACATTTGTTCAGTAGCAGCCCTCCAGATTACATGGTGAATGCTCCACAATCTTTGGTAGAAAATTGGTCGTGTTTTTGCAAAAACTACATTTTTTATGATAGCAGCCTACAGGATAGCAGTTGGAAGACGATCATGCGTCGGATAATTTGTCCCTGTGAGACCTTCAAATCGACGCCCTTAGTTTGATTTTACGGCTTGCGTAGTTCAAGAAATATTGGATAATTTGATTTCTGCACAAATGACAAGTTTTCGACGCCAAAACAGGAAAATCGGCTATATCTCACGGTAGAGAAAAGCTAGAAACTTACTTTAAAAAGCAGAAATGTGAAGCTCAATGAGATCTTTCGAATAAATATAGTCATAGCTGTATAGCGAATGCCAAACGTTCAGAAATTTGGAAAAACCACTCTGACCGGAAATCTCGAATTTTTGAATTGGGATTGCGCGGAGGGTGTTAGAACGCTAAAAGAACTTATTTCGGAAAGTTTCATCAAATTTCATTTTGATTTACGCCGCCAAATAACAATATGTGCCCAAAAGGAATCACCACCTTAAGTGAACATGTTCTCTTAAGTGAAATCAGAAAAATACTGATGTATAAATTGAAAATTGGCTTTTAATAGCTAATGCCAACCATTGCTGAAGTTTTAGGGCCTTTTCAAGAAAGGGTAGAGTAGAGTAGAGCAGAGTAGAGTAGAGTTAAGATTAACTCTTTTCATGAAAGGATGGAGTTAATTTTAACTCTGCGTGTTTTAACTCTCTCTAGCCCTGCAGGGTTAAAAACGGCAGGGTTAAAAAGAGTTAAAAATGCCAGGGTTAAAATTAACTCCATGCATCCATGAAAAGAGTTAATTTTAACTCTACTCTACTCTGCCCTACCTTTCTTAAAGACCTTGTTTTTGGAATCACAAACTTAGAACAATTATTACTCATTCATTACTTTGAGTTGGAAAAAATGTCAAAATGTAACTTACTACTTTTTTTAATGAATGAGAAAAACAATTTGTCTTTCTAGAATTTGAAAATGAGTTATGAAAAATGTGGTAAAAATGCGGAAAAATGAAAAACACATTTTCAGGTTTTTGCAGACTAAAGCAAATCTTTTCGAAGCACATTAATTATCACAAAACTGTTGTTCATTGCAGAGAAATTAGCTAAAATGTAGGGTCTTTCCCATTATCCCCCCATAGCTTCGTAGAAGTACTGAAGATGCACACTTTGACGGATTGAGTTGAAATTTGGTAGGGGTAGGTTTTCGGACCTGCTGATTTCAAAAATGCAAAAATTTTAAAATTTTAAAAAATTTTTAAATATTTTAAAATTTTAGTTTGGTAAGGGGGGGACCAAGAGGAACCGAAAAATTTTTGTCTTCGATTTTGCTGAAAAGATGTATATAAGGGTTTTCGGGGTCGTAGAACACGAATCTGAAATCCGTTTTTCGATCCAGCTTTTCGTTAGCTCAGGCTAAGCTTACACCTTAAGCTTAGAACTTTAGCTTATATTGAGCTAACCAAAAGCTGGATCGAAAAATGGATTTCAGATTCGTGTTCTACGACCCCGAAAACCCTTATATACATCTTTTCAGCAAAATCGAAGACAAAAAATTTTTCGGTTCCTCTTGGTCCCCCCTTACCAAACTAAAATTTTTAAATTTTTAAAAAATTTTTAAAATATTAGAATGTTTGCATTTTTGAAATCAGCAGGTTCGAAAACCTACCCCTACCAAATTTCAACTCAATCCGTCAAAGTGTGCATCTTCAGTACTTCTACAAAGCTATGGGGGGCTATAGGGGGGATAATGGGAAAGACCCAAAATGTATTCGCAACCTTAATTTTTACTTCCTTTCTCAAGCATTTGATAAGCGATTATGCAACAGTTGGAAAAGAGCTGTCGCACCAACTGAAAAAGGTGTCATGAAGTACTTATAAGGGGAGGGGAGTATAAGTACAATATAAGTATAAATATAAACGGACATCAGATTTATGTCCTGCAACCTTGAAATTTGTAATTTTCATGTAATTTTGCAGAAAACTCTATGATAATTTTTTCTCTCGAACGTAAGTTAAAGAACTTTCGGGAATAAATAAGAAATGTTGATTCCGAAAAATTGTGAATGTTTATTCCGGTCGTTTTATTGAAGGGCAACCATTTGCAAGTTAAAGTTAAAGTTAAGTTAAAGTGCAGTTTTTGTATCAATCAAATAACGCAATTTTTGCCTAAAACCCAAAAAATTCTCAGCAAAATTGGATGTACAAAAAATTTTCGGTTCTCTTATGGTCCTTTCGTGGAAAACTTGAAAAATTAAATATTTAGTATGCTAAAATTTGGTTATCGGTCGACTAGAAATATGTTCGAAAGCATTCATTCAAAAGTTTTATCACATTTTCTTTCAGTTTAATTTCATTTTTAAACCCTGATTCCGTTTCCGACTTCTGCTTTTTAGATTCACTCGTTATTTACAAGAATATTTCAGCATGATTCAAAACAACCAATCAAAATGAAGCAAGTATGTGCAGCCAATGAGAATAACTCTGTAAGTTTCTGATTGGTTGACTGACATCATTGCATTTCTAGAGTTTATTTGCTGGCAAAATTGCTTCAAAACGCTGTTTTCATACAACGAAGATGTTTAAATTTACGGTGCATTAATTTATACTACCACATGAAACGCAACAAACTTTTTATTGAAGCTGCAGTAGTGAAATTAATTGGAATGAATAAAAATTGCAGCCAATGTTGATATCGAAAATAGCTAATAAAATATTGTTTAATTGAATAATAAAACATCTGAAGCAAGAGAAATGACTTAACTTGCGAATTTTCATTGGTACTGATTAATTAAACAACCATCTAGATTTTAACTCTGCTTAACCCGCGTGTTTTGGCGGGGGTTAAATTTCAATGGAAAACGCTTTGAGAGAGTTAAACAGAGTTAAATTTAACCCTTTCATGAAAAGGGTAGAGTTAAATTTAACTCGGCAAATATTTAACCCTTGCAGCGATTCTTGAAAAGGGTAGAGTTAGAGCGAGTTAATTTTAACTCTTTTCAAGAAACAACGCAGAGTTAAAAACTTTAACTCTCTATAACTCGCAGGGTTAAAATTAACTCGTTTAACCCTTTCTTGAAAAGGATCGAGTTAATTTTAACTCTACTCTACCCTTTCTTGAAAAGGCCCTTAGTTATTTCTTTGAAAAAGTAATCACTGCTACCATAAAATGACAACAACATTCATATAAAATAAAAAGTGAAATGGATAATTAATTATTTAATGGTTCTCGACACTCACTTAAGAGAACATGTTCTCTTAAGTGAGCATGTTCTCTTAAGTGAAATCAGAAAAATATCTATTTTTGTCCGTATTTTACTTAAGAGAACATGTTCCCTTAAGCGCGAGAATACAGTAAGTAAAACTAAACATATTGCGTTAATTTACCATTCTGTATATGTAGTTTAATTTACTATTGTAAAATCATTTTGATCCAGTGTGGTAAGCTATAGTGTTTATAAAATGTTCGAAAATTGTCAAAATAGAAAAATGCTCATCAACGGCTCAAATTCAGGCATCTCCAATGTAAACCTCTAGATTATCTGGACTTAATCCTAGTCAGGGGTAGGATTGAAATTTCTGTAGTTGGAGATTATCTCGAGCGCACGATTATCCCTAGCTTTGGTTGGTGCAATGCTCGGTGAAGATAGTCTCCAGTTAATCTTGAGTTAATCTCGAAATAATCTCAAGCTAGAGATTATCTGTTTTGGTGCAATCCAGTGTAAAGCAGTAGAGTTAAAAACTCGATACGCCCTGCAGGTTAGTTAAATTGAACAATTTAACTCTTTTCAACATGGTCAGGACTGAGTTAATTTTAGCAATTTTAACTCGTTTAATTCGCTGCGCGAGAAGGCCAAAAGTCACAGCTTTGCACACCCCTTTTCAGATATCTTAATTATTCCATCCACCTACATATGTTCTTCTCACTTTCTAGCCACTGCTACTATTTAGGGTTAAAATTAGTCAAAAATTTATACTAAATCACAGTAGTTTATTAACTTCTAAGCGACACGATATGCCAACTAAACAGGGTCCAATAACAAAACAAGTCATGGTATACCATATACAAACAGACAAATAAATACATAGTAAAAAGACAGGAGTGAAAATATAAGCTTGCACACAAATTCACTACCAAAACAGCTCAAACACTAAAAAAGTGAAACAAAATGGAACGTTGAAAAGGAAAAATAAATCAAAAATCTGAAAGTATCTATCCATACACTTGTTGAAAATTATACTATTTAAAAATAATGTCGGAAACAACATTTATAATACAGCAGCTTTTACACTAGGTGAAATGAAACTTAATTTTAAAAGAAAAACATGCACAAAATAAAAACTAAACAAACACCTATACTAAATAATTCATACTTGATAAATCTATAAACATTGTGGCTTAAATCCTCAATAATGTTTACATAACATATAATTATTTATAAGCATCTCTTTAAATATAACCGGTACAAAGCAAAGTTGATAACCTCAAAAAATCACAAATCGTAGATTAAAAGACACCTGTACAGCAGCGCAAAATATAATTGTTATCGGAAAACTAGCAGACACACAAATACACTGTGAGGTCATAGAACTGTAAAAATTATACTTAGCGAAATAAATTTCAAAGTTCAACAATTTCAAAGCGAAAGCAGTTTCCCGAAAATGCAGACAAATTCTTGGGAGCTTGGCACACGATTTGCCAAAAATACAACAAATTGAAACCCAAAATTTAATATTACAATGTAAACTTAACAGATACAGATACTGTAAATAGTCACCAGTATATATTTACAAAATAGTTGCAGATAATCAAATCTCACTATGACAATTATGACCGCAAACAAACAAACGCTCTTAAGAATTACAGCAGCTTAAAATTTCATAATTTCTAAAACCAAAAAAGTAAAGACAAAAACATAATTATAGTATGTAGGCACCGCACGAAACATTACATTTTAAACGCAGTAAAAATAAGCGACGAATATACCAAAATAAGCCAAAAATAATTCTGACAGAATAAGAAGCTGCAAGCAAACATTATATTACACTGATTTAATTGAGAAATAGAAAAAATCAAAAATAAATTAAAAATCGAAAACAACATTACAAAGTAACAAGGCCTGGAGGTTTGGGAACAAGGGGGTCGATGAACCATGATATAATAGTCAAAATAAACTGAGACCAGAAACTGCATTGCAGAGAATATTACAACCGTGGCGGGGACAGCATAAGATACAGTGATTTAGCTATTACGTAAAGAGCTCGAGTTAGACAACTACACTACATACGCATATAGTATGTGTAGCACTAGAACGGTTAGCTCGCCAGCTAACAGGTAGGTAGCGACGTAAGTTCCGCGTAGCTCAGTACTGATAGGCAGGCAGGCAGTAATATGTAGTGGCAGAAAATTCCGTAGAGGTCAAAAAATGGGTAAGGGGTGGGGTAACTGATCAAATCAGAAATCAGGGAGGGACTGGGCTGGGGACCATCTCACAATAGGTCATAGTACCGCCTCTGGAAGGCCAGGAATGCGCTGATACAGTAAAGCAGGGCGTTGATGAAACAGAAGACCTAAAACAGATAAGTAATAGATATACAGAAAACAGATATACAGAATACTATGTATAAAGAAAAAAGTAAACAAGAAAAAATTCAACAATAGCCGGGGAAAATGCTGCATCGTGTGGGACTGTGCTGCGATGTCGTTAAGAAATATCTCGGGCTCGAGCTCTGAATAGGGTTCGAACCGACTACGCTTCGCCGACTCAGCTCGAAACCCAGGGCCATCTTTACAAAACCGCTAAGCGGTCCGAGTAGTCCGAGTAGACGGAGAAACCTGGGAAGCTCGAATGGCTCAAGGTGTACCGAGATCAGGAAGGATTATCGGACTGGGCCGGGCATTGAACCGTTCCGACCCGAGACCGAGCCGGAGGCCCGCTTCACAGCAAACCCTGGCAGAATCATAGGGTTTCACCTTATATTTGGCTGACACTTCAGGGCAGGCGTTCTTCAGTTTTTCTTTAATTTACGATGGGAAATATGACTTAAAGCTAATCTAGGTAAAACCAATACATAAAATTTCAACCAAATCGAAGACATATCCCAAAAAGCCTTTATAACATGAAACCACTGGGTAGAGAAAATGTTCTTACAGCGGCAGCAATCCAAGGTTTGACCACATCACAGGCTATCCACCAGTCGGATACTGTGTAGAAGTTACAGTGGGCGCGCCAGGACCCGGTGGCGTACCAGCACTGAAAGATGCCCGCAATCAGATAGGCAATGATGGCAAAGATGCTGAAGAACAGGTCCTAAAACAAGCAAACAAAAACAGCAATAGATAAACAAAAACATACACAATACAACAAATTAACCCAGAAATATATATGCTTAGCTCGGGTCGGGCTGGCGGAGTGGTCTACGGTGCTGGTGAGAGCTTCTGATCGGTGTTTGGGGTTCCGTCCGACGGTCGGTGGTTCGACTCCCTGAGGACGCAAAGCTTTCTCGACTCTAGCCAACCCAGCTATCCATCCTTAGCTGGTCGGTAAATGGGTACCACTACGGTGGGAAGGTAACAGGAGTCAGTGTACAAGGGTCGAACCCTCTTCCACGGATGCAGTCATCGTTTGAGGTGACACTCCTGGCTTTACGGCTGAGAATCAACGGATGAGCACTGGCACTCCATTTCCTTTGGCAGGACGGAGATTTTATCTCCAGTTGTAAACCTTAACATTTTTGGCGAGTTTAGACCACTTTAGGTCCCCAATTTTTGTGCCTGCAGAAAACTCAGCTGAAACCTATCCAAAGCGTTTGTGAGAGCAAAATGCCAGACAAAATTAATTTCAAAAGAATTCCATCTGTCTGCTACACCCTTTCCCCCATTCAACTTAGTCAAATCAAGGCTTTCCTTGAGAAGGACATAATTTTTTAACAATACAATTTGTTTGCCAAAATCATCAAGGGATATCAAAGGAATTCTCCGTCCTCAAACAAATCTATGTAACTAATAATCGACACAATTTAAACGTATTCATCTCACAAAATTTAAATCGATAGTAAGTTCACACAACTTTCATTTCTTTAATTTAGCAACAATTAAATTTAACGTAAAAAACTGAAAAAACAGGAAACCTCAAATCAGACATACACACCATTTCTCGCCAGGGCGCATCCTTCATGATATGAAGATGAAAGCCAAAGAAGAAGACGACCAGAAACAGGAAAGTGACACAGATGCAGAGACAGACCACAACCAGACTGTAGGTCTGACCCCCGATGATGCCCAGGAAGGGCCCGCCGCCGAATGGTCCTATAAAAGCTGACAAACAAATAAACAAGTAAACAACAAGTGGACAACAAACAAACAAACAAACAAACAAAAGTCTGGCAAACTTAAAACTGGACCAAACGAGTTGAGCGAGTTTATTACTCAAGTTAGGTCCGACACGACAATGTATACGTATATATGTCGTAGTAATTTCTGTATTCAGTAAATACTGTATTTACTGGCCGATTTCAGTAAATACGGTATTTACTAGTAAGAACGGTATTTTCTTTAAACTTCCTATCTTTACACGTAAATACCATTTTTACTGAAACTCGTCCAGTAAATACTGTATTTTCTAGTAAATTCTGTATTTTGTCTTAAACGCCTTTGTCTTTGTGTGTGGCTAGGGGTTCAAAGGGCATGCCGACGTCATATTTAAAGCCAAAAGTAGGTCATACATTATCACAATATGTGCAAAGGGGGTGCATGAAGATAAACTCCAGTCGTTAAAAATATAAGTTTACAAAACTAAGAATTGTTTTAATTTAAACAGTTTTTAAAATCAAAACACACTATAAGGTTACCTAAAGTTTTAAACGGCTATTCGTGTATTTTTAAGTTACGAAAAGTAAATAGGATTAAAACCATGAAGTAACGTATTAATTTTAATTAATCGTAACTCATTATTCTTATATTATTCAAAATTAAAACAATTTCTTAGTTTTGTAAACTTATATTTTTAACGTCTGGAGTTTATCTTCATGCACCCCTTTTGCACATATTGTGATAATGTATGACCTACTTTTGACTTTAAATATGACGTCGGCATGCCCTTTGAACCCCTAGCCACACACAAAGACAAAGGCGTTTAAGACAAAATACAGAATTTACTAGAAAATACAGTATTTACTGGACGAGTTTCAGTAAAAATGGTATTTACGTGTAAAGATAGGAAGTTTAAAGAAAATACCGTTCTTACTAGTAAATACCCGGTAACCGTATTTACTGAAATCGGCCAGTAAATACAGTATTTACTGAATACAAAAATTACTACGACATATATATTTTCTGAAAGCTCAGATATCAGATATTTCAAAAATTTTTAAAAATGCCACAAACCACGTCAAACTCTGCTGCAAAAGTGGAAAATCCAAACCTTAAAAAACACAAAAATAATCTCCTCACAGCCAACCAACCAACCTGTGATGCATCCGACCACGATAAAGCCCACTATAATTTCCAGAATTCGAATAATTCCGGGGATGGCGTAGCAGTAGCGCGGTTGGAGGATCCCGGCCGACTCATCATAGTCATAGTAGGTCTCTTCCTTGGTGGTAGTGGTCGTGGTTACAATGGTTCCGTCCGGCTGCTGAATGGTTCGGACCTCCTTTTTGACCGGCATAACTGTTGACCCGGTTTCCACATAGACTGCAAAAAACAAATAAAAATAAAAATCAAAATACAAATTTAAATTTGATTCTCAACTGATACAGAAGGGAGCCTGCTGTGTACGTGGGTACGTAACGCTCAAAATGCCAGATAAAATGTTGAAAAGACGAGTGCAACCTCCCCCCTTTTTATCATTCTTCTTACCGCAAATCCTCTAATAGCACATTTAAACACACCTGAGCAGGCTTTTTAGGGCTTTGAAGTGTGGGAGTGGCTGGGCTTATTCTAGTGGGAGGGGTGGAGCTCCAAACGATAAACGACATCTCCCCATTCGTTTACCCCAAAACTGTTTGTCCCCTGCTCAGATAGCCAAATTTATTTCCAAATATATATTGGCTTCGCGGGAGAATTTTCCTCAATTTATCGCTTTTTTAACAGAGAATCTGGGAACAGTACGTATAACGTAGTATAACGTTCGGCGAACAGTATAACAATAGCGCAACTTTTAGCATATTTTTAGAAAATTTTTGAAGAAATTCGCAGTTAAATTTCTCGCCCCACCTGGTCCCCCCCCAAAAAACTTCCCTAGAATAAGCCCAAGAGGGGCAATGGGGATTGTAAATGCTGAAGAAAACCACAAACAGGATTATCCTCCACCCCTTCTCCCTACAAGGTCTGCGTCAAACCTTGCAAACCTGCACACTACTTGGATTCCGACAATTGAAATTTAACCCTTAAATCCTTAATTCTCAGGACACTTTTGGGCTTCGGGGGGGGGCAGGGGGAGGTCCGAACCCTGGATGGGACAACTACGGGGGGGGCAACCCAAATCTGGGGGGGACGAATTTCTGGAAGGGTACCATCCACCACCCCTCCTGTAGAAAAAAACCATAAGTCTACTTTATGTATATATACTGTCATGCACATATATACAAGGACTAGTGTTGCCAGAAAACAATTTCGGAGGCAAGCCAAAAACTGTTTGAAATTAGTAGAGGCAGCAAAAAGGGAATCTATCGACAAAAACCCTAAAACTTCAGCAGTTTGGGGCTATATATTCAGGGTTGTTTGGGGGGGGGGAGGCCCCAAATTGATCCTTCCCTCCCCGAAATCAAATGCAAAATCCCGGAATTTTTGCTTCCCCTCCCCGGGATTTTTTGGAAGCCCAAATTTTTGCCCAAATAGGCAAATTTTTAAAAATTTTCCGGCTTCACAGGAGAGTTTTTCGTAAAAATAGCTATTTTTAGCTTAAATCCTGTCATTTTTGAGAACGTTTTGCGTTTCACCATGCAAAATACGCCATAAATTCCATTTTTGGCTCATTTTTGGAAAAAATCTTCCATCCTCGAACATTTCTTCCCCCCCCCCGGAAGCCCCCCTCCCGGAAAAACAACAAAAAAACCCTGTATAACCGCAGATGAGTGAGGAACCTGGGGAGAGGTCAACATCCTCCTCAGACTTCGGTTTTTTGGGCAAAATAAAGGAAAAACCGGTTTTCGGCCGCGGCCGCCGGTTCACACCCCCCCCCCAAATTTCCTTTCTGCACATGTCTGGTGGAGGAAGCCAAAAAGTGGGGGGGGGCGCTTCCACAAAAGTAATCCCAGGAAAAGAGCGACTACTTAATATATTATATATAATATATATATATTAGTGATGTGCGCCGGAGCTCCGCTCCGACGGAGCTCCGGAGCGGAGCTCCGATTTTCGGTGCTCCGGAGCGGGCTTCTGCTCCGGAGCTCCGGGTACCCGGAGCAGCCATTTCCAAGCTTTGATGCCTGTTTGTTTCTCATAACTTGGGTACTATTGAAATTTTGAAGAGTTTTCATGATTTCTTGCTGCAGTCTCACGAACAGTGCGTAAGAACAATGAATTAGTGCTCGTTTTATTTTTAATATTTTTTCTGCTTTCTCAAGACTGCTGTATGATTCGTTTCTGTATGATTTTTCCAACTTGTCCAGATGATAAAAGTGAAAATTTAAATATAATTCTAAGCTACGACCTCTAAGAATTGTTTCGATATATACAACGTTTTTAATTATATAATTATGTACCATTAATTAATCCATTAATCCATCAATTATTCCCTTTTCCGATGAAATCTATTCTTCTTACGTCAACTTTCAATGTCTACAAATATTTTCTTTGCTTTCATATTACACATCTTTTCTAATATTTTTCAGACATAATTTCTCCTTGTTCAAATTTATTTTATGATTACATACTTTTTAAAAGTTAAACAGTGGATAAAAGCAAATCTGGTCAACGTTTGTTAAATTTGCAATAATTCATCATGGATTCAAAAATTTAACTTTTGACGAAATTCTCGTAACGAATTTTATGAAGTCCTAATCTATGAAACTTAAACTTAGCAAATCTTGAAAAAGTGAGACATTAGAACTAAACGGCAGTAAACTGACATTGGGTTTTATGTAAATGCAACATAATGCATAATGAAACAGCCACGAGTTCTGTGAAAAGTTGTCGAAGTCTGAACGTCTGAACTCATTTCAGATCAAAAATACAGGCTAGCAAATAGAACAAATGTGTACGTATATATAGCAAAAGAATCAGATTCGGAACACCAATGCGAAGCACTATATATATAGTAAACAGTGAGTAGACGTACTTTTCATTGCGAAAATAATTTGCTTAGCTTAAAACAAAATCTTTTACAATTTTAATCTTCACAAACAGTCGGTGCTCCGACAGCCCGCTCCGGCCGGAGCTCCGGAGTGGGCGATTTGTTCAGCGCACATCACTAATATATATATATATATATATATACACAAAAGAATGCCTAAACCAACCCGAAATCAATGGTGAAAACTATCTACTTCTCAAAAAAACTGGTCAAAACCCTTCAATAGCTGGTTGCAGGACGCTACAAATATATAATCATTGCAGTAGCTATATAATTGTAAAAGTATAAACCATAAACTGCAGAAACATGAAGCGATTAAGGTTGCAACAGGCTTCTGAATTTGGTCAATTCTTATAGACTTACAGGATCCTAAAAATATAATATATATATATATATATATATATATATATATATATATATATATATATATACACGTTTATACGAAGCTAAAAAACAGACCCGGTGACGGCGTCCCGTTTTGATGATAGCCATCAGACATACTGATAAATTTTGGATTAATGTGAAGGAATAATAAGCAAGGGACAAAAATTAAAAGTCCGATTTAATTAAATACGAAGACAGACGAAGCATAAAAACGCGGAAGCATGCAACCACGACACAGTAACGGGCAGGGCTTACAAGAGTATATGTAGGAACCTACATAAATGAACAAACACAAAAATAAAAAGTAGTCACATCACTAATATATATATATATACGTATTATATATATGCAAGCAGCACTGGCGTAGCCAGAAAAAAATCGGAGGTGGGCAAGCCGAAAGTTTACGGAAACTTGAGCTGAAACTGAACTCTGTGGAGACCGATTTCAAGTGCAAACTAGTATTTTTGAGGTATATTTTCGTGCAAAATTAACGCGGCAGGCGAAAAGTTTTTGGAAATACCCATTACCCGCATTCCTAATTGGTATTAAAAATTTTCTGTGGCATGCCCCTCAGCCCCTGGCTACGAGCCTGGCAAGCAGTGTATAAATGCAGGATTGAATTGGAATTAGAAAGTGACCCGTTATTATGAATTAATCAAGTCTATATCTACACTACGGAAAGAAAAGTTCAAACTTAGATCACCTTAAAAAACCGAATTCTGCAAGCAACCTCGAATAGCATCAACAACTAGCGTATCCGCAGATTTAAAATTGTTGCAAAAGTTCGCATAAAGTTAGGTCACAACACACAACAAACTCTTTACAGAGTAAAACCATAAACACTCCGAGAGCAAATATTATGTATATACGTATATATTGGTAAACTGTCGGCAAACTTTTGCACTTTTGCAGTGAAATAAAACCACAGAAATTGGGCAGAACTGGCCGTTTTTGTATACATACATGCTATGGGAGGAGCATTTACAAATTTGGAAAGCTCATTTCGAGCACTTAGCGTCGGCGTTAAACCAACTTAACAGGTTTAAACTCTAAAACCTGTCACAAAAAAGTCCACACTTAGCTACAGGCCAGCAAGCATTTAGAGAAGAAAATGTCAGACACCATAAAAATGATTATTAAAAATAGACTATGAATATGCAAAAATGTAACTAAACTAATATTATGTCAAGTTTGCAACCAAAAATGCTCACAAAATGACTAACACTGTTAGTACCAACCAAACCAAACTCGCAGAAGTTATTCGAAAAATTTAGACATCTTTCAAACGATTATGCGTGCGGCAGGCAATGAAATTTAATGAAATCAAGTTGCTGTAAAATTTGCGCAGAAGTAATCAGTATATATTCATTTCTTAACGCCAAAACTTTACATACAGAATAAAATAACATATATACGTATATATTATATATATACGTACATAAATAATTTCAAAAAACTTAATAAGTAAAACCCCAAATTCAAAGTCAACCGCATGAATTAAAACTACTAATTATGTACCAACGACACAAGTACAAATTTCAGACAACTACGTATTTTCTGCCCCCCCCCCCTCAAACGACACTGACAAAAACCTAATGCTCAAAATTTCTCTTAAACTTTGCACACTATAAATGTCATAGCACTTATTGCTAGACTGGAATAAAACAATTTACGAGTAAAATAACCATATTACTAGAAGTTTTGGAGTAGACACAAACTTTTAGATCAAAACCAGAATTCCAGCAACCGACTGACGCATCGCAAAACATTTTACTTAGAAGGGAAGGGGGTGGGCCTTTTTGTAGTGCCTATGTACACATACTTATGTACTACACTGCAGTGCTTAAGTTATACATTATACGTACTACTTAAAATCTGAATAAAATGTGTAAAATCGCTTTACACCAGCACAACTACGTATACGTACGTATAGGTATATACGTACGTTATATATACATCTGGACTATATTCTTCTAAACTGAAAAGTTTAAAATAAAATCATCAAGAATTCACCAGCGAAACGCGGCTTGACGGGTGCGGCGAAATTTAATGCAATGAATGCAATTTACTTCAACTCTACTCTACTATACAAAAGTTGAACAAGATGCAAAATGCAAATTCCAAGACTATATATATAGCTAATAAACGACCTTCCCCACAAAACCCTAGTTTTGGGGTGTGGGTAAAACCCGGCCCCGGCTCCGGCCCCGGCCCCGGCGCACCTGGGTAAAACACGGCCCCGGCCCCGGCGCATGCATTTGTTTTAGGTGGGTAAAACACGGCCCCGGCCCCGGCGCAGGGTAAAACCCGGCCCCAATGTTTAGAAAACCCCGGCGCAGTTAAACACGTGCATACGTGTGTATTATGCATGCAAATACAGAATACATTGTATTTGCTTACGATAATGCAAACTGTATATACAATCCCTTGCAACAATAGAAAAGTATATTATCACATTGTTTTGTTTTCATTATGATTTTTTCAGTTAAGTCACGCAATTACATATTTTTCTTATACATTTCTTTTAATGAAACATTTGCGTATAATGAAATAAATGCATAGCAAAAGTTTTGAATTTATTTTTACCATACATCACGAAGTTTTAATACAATTTGAAACAATATTTAGAAACAATACGTAATTAAAAAGCATTCAAGAAATTTTGCTGACACAGTTACACCAAATAAAGAAAATGACGATAAATTTAAATTTTAAAATTCAAAAATTATTAACTTGTAATGTTTAATATGGGGGGATAAGACATATATACCAAAATTTTCCAGTTCTCCTTGATGTCCCCCTTGAAAAACGTAAATTTTAATTTTTTAAACTTTAGGAATGTCTTAGGAATTAATAATATTGGATAATTTTAAGCTTTTTAACCGGTTCTTACAAAATATGATTCATATATTTCAAAATTGTTTATTTTCATAAGTACCAACCATGAATCAATACAAAATGGCTAGAAAAAGTTGCGTAACACACTGTAAAGTATAAAACTCAACTCATAAACTACGCCTTAAATCTTTACACATAAGCGTAATTACACATACACCTCTGTTATACTGCACCGCCGGGCTAGTGCGCCGGGATTTACCCACTTATTAAACTCTGTGTGCGCCGGACTGGGGCCGGGGTCGGGTTTTACCCATGTGCGCCGGGGCCGGGGCCGGGGCCGGGTTTTACCCAGACCCTAGTTTTGTTTACTTAATATATACAGTGGTGAAAACATTCGCAAACTTGTCACAAGACTAAATTTGCTGGTTTTCACTGACAAAAATCGGACCAAATTTGTCCTGTTCAGTGATACAGAGCATCGATTTCTGAAAACTGAGGGCGGTAGCGTTTCAAAGGGCGTCCCCAGTTTTTTGGATCAATCCAAACCACCCCTGACTCGCGCAGGAGGAAGAGCAGTACCACCACCCGGTCAGCTACAACACTGAATAAGACTATATCAGAATCCTATTTAATGCTTCGCCGAGCCTAGCAACTAAAATCAATCTGAGCATAACAAAGCTTTCAGGACCAATCAGGACTGTTTAACAAGGCCACAAACTTGAAAAAAATCAAGACAAGATTCAAGATTGTCCTGGGGCCAGCTCTCTATCCGGCACTACGCTAGAACACAGACTCCTGTTATCTTCCTACTGTAGTAGTAGTAGTAGTAGTAGTGGTAGTAGTAGTAGTATATATACCCAGTTAAAGACCAATTAACGAAGATGTTTAGCTGGTGGCCCAACTTCGGGCCGGCGGACACTGCCCAATACTCAAATCCTATCTGTACAGGATAGGAGCTGTGGACAGTCCAATCTGTGACAGGTGTGAGGAAGAGGAGGAGGATGCTGTCCATCTAGTCCTGAAATGTCCCGCCCTCACCTCCCAACGAACCCGTACCTTGGGCTGCAGGGCAAGCCTGGGATGTCTTTCGGCCAGTCCTCAGCTGGTCATCCAATTCCTGAGGGAGGCAGGGGACATTCCTATGGTTCCTCCAATCTATGCCTAGCGATGATTCCTGAACAGAGAGAGAGAGATATTTAGCTGGGCTGACCTTCTGGGTCGCTTCCCCTCCAACAAATTTGGTATTCCATCCCCCTAACTATATACTTCTGGTTACGCTAGCGACTGAAGAAGATAACGCGCCAGCCAGAAGCCAGAGCCAAAGATAAGATAACCCAAAGCCAGAAGATAACTTATTTCTTAGAGCAAACCTAGGGACATTCTGTCTGTGGCAACAGCATCAAGCTCCTAAATATGTACACAAAAGCTCATAAAAATACCAAGTTCATTTCGACAACACTTAGCGAACACATTTCTGGTAGCGTTTCCTTCACATTATCAAACAAACAACCACTTAGCCTGTAACGGCATTTAAAAGTAGCTGCTTGCAGGGGTAGGCACTTAATCGGTAACCAAAACCGAGAACTTTACATTATTTTGGCGACGTCTTCTTATTAAAATCAGAAGATACCTAGGTTTTCAGAATATACTCTACTTATGTACAAAAATACTTACTAGAATGCTATATATAAGGGCGTTCCTTCAAATATGTAGGATTGTATACAACCATGAATCTGTTAGTAGCTTGGCCATAACGGGGCTCAAAGTGCAGTTTAGTTCACAGAAAACCAAAACGATGCAAACTTCATAACTGGACTTATTCTAAACAATTTTTCTTGGGAGGCTTTTTGAAGGTGACGTGTTTACACTCTTAAAAAGACACCTGTAGAAACTACAGGAATTCTTGTAGTTTTCTACAAAAGTGCTCCTGTGCGGTCAGTCACTAGCGGAGCTTCCTGTATTTTCCACAAAAGTAACTTTTGTATTTTCTACCGGCCTCTCGAATAGTAAAAATTACAGGAATTTCCTGTAGAAAATACTAAGGAAACCTGTAGTTTTTATTACCGGAGTTTCTTGTGGAAAATACTAAAGAAACCTGTAGTTTTGTTCGACTTTTTTTGACAATCCTAAATCAGGTACCAAACCTGTAGTTTTTACAAGACCATACCTGTAAATTTTACTGGAGCGACCTGTTATTTCAAAAAAAAGGGGGGGGGCAGGTGCAGGGGGGCGGCCGCTCCCAAAATATTTTCGGCAGGGAGCGGCGGTTACAAAAAATCACCCACGGGGTGTTGAAAGACTGAAAATTTGAAAATATTCAAATAATTTCAGTCTTCAAAAATTCTGACCACTGTCCACCTTATATATATACTCAGTTTGCGGTATCAGCGTATCGAGTACTTTTCTGTAGAGTATATAAACTTGTAAACCAGTGAAAACTACAGGTTTCATTTGTATTGAATTTGAATACTAGTCTAACTTGTAATCTATTCTACCAAAGTATATCCGGTAAATACTACCAAGGATGACTTGTAGAAATTACAAGTGATTCCTGTAGTTTCTACTGGAACATTTCTAAGAGTGTAGGAGGTGTTAGCGTTTAGTGCAAAAGTATCTGTGATTGCATCTGGGTTCCGATGATCAGCTCATGGCTCTGATCGTGCTCCAGGAATATGAAGAAGCAGTGCAAAAGTAAGCGGATTTAGCCTTAAAACGAGACCAAATCGAGCAAAACTTTCTAGCGGTCTTCTGAGCTGCTTTTTCAGGACAAAATTTTATACCAATAAGGGCACCCATTTTGGCAGCATTTTGTTGGGGGGGGGGGAGCGTTTATGAGGGGGTCATAGTATCCCACCATCTAGAAGCAACCGGAATTTTTGTAGTTTTTGGTTAAAGGACTTCTGTAACACGGCTCGTCAGTCAACCAGCGGAGCTTTTTGTACTTCTCACAGCGGTAACTGTTCCAATGTGGCATCACAATTGCCAGAGATTTAAATTTCAAATAGTATATAATGCTTACGAACAAGAATGTTCTGTAGTGAATTCGAAAGAGTTTTGTCAAAATGTAAAACCAACCGAATTTACTTTAAATTTTCACGGAATTGGACTGTCTGTATCTCAAGAGAAAGGAGCGTGGCAATAGGATATCGCCGTTATCAATCTGTATACCCTTAATGTTCTGATACTACTAGGAACTATCACATG
>JASAND010009612.1:0-18202 GCA_030248195.1 Trissonchulus latispiculum | reverse complement strand
GGGGCTTTAAAGTGGAAAACCAGTGGATATTAAAACCAGCTAGTTGTTCCACTCTCATTGTTGTTTAATTACCTCCGAGATGAGTAGGTACATACAAAACACACGAATTAGTTTGCAAAAAATATGAAAGCTAAATTCAGACAATTCTCAGTAAAGGAATTTTGCCCGTTTTGGGCAGTACTTGTTAAACTATGCACTAACAGTACAAAATATCTGAGTTTTAGCTACATTTTTATTAGTTTATGCCTAGTTTTATTAGTTGCTTAGTTGGATGGTATATTATTGTTTTATTAATTTTACTATATTTAAATCCATTATTTGGGCCTGTTACGTTTTTAATATTTACTTGCAATATAATAATTACTATATATTGTCCCTATTATTACTATTAATAATTTATTTATTTGTTGATTAATTCATTTTAGTTATTTGTGAACTATATTTTGGTGCCGTGATTTCAATCAAATTTAAAATGGAAACTAATGATGATTTTAACAATAATCAAATTTACGTATATAAGCATTGGTAACGAATATATATAATTGCAATTGGTAAGAGATTACGTTAAACAAGTTAAATAATTATACCTATGTTAGCTTAAAACCTAATGAAGCCAACGCTAACAAACTAATTTTGTACCACTTATTAGCAAAAATTAATTCTAAAGTTAGTGTCGCCCACTGGTGGTTTGTCAAGAAGACTGATTTTTTTCGGGTTTCTTTAGATTCTTCAATAAAATGGGATGAAAGCTCAACTAGGACGGCTTCAAACTGGTCAGTGTTGTAGTTTAGTTTCTGTTCGTAAGCAGGAGGTTTTACTTTTAGTCCTATCTATGCTCAGGTTGAAGTAATGGAGAGATCTCTTTTTGGACATGCATTTCCAGTACAAAAATGATCATTATGTATTCAATTTTTGATCAAAATATTTGAAAAAAGAAAAATTTAGAAACTTGCTTATAGAATGCATTGTCGCCTGCCGGTGGGCGGCAAATTTCCATATATCAATATAATGCTTCCGACGTGACAAATCAGAGGATATCCTGAAAATGAGGTTCGTCCTGACGCCTTTGCCAACACAAAAACACAAACATAAACACCGAAATCGCCCACCGGTGAAGCGCCATCGCAGAGAACGTGATGATGTAATCTGACGTATAAATATGTCATCAAAGGACTGTATACCCTGAACTAACCATTCACTGCACAAATGTCGCTTATAGATATTAATACAATACCCAAACAGAGGTTGGATTCACAAGAATTATATAAATCTGAGCTGTGAATTCCTAAAAAAATGCCACAAAAAGACGTAAAGTAACGCGGAAAGCATATCAGGTGAGTTAAGTTAGAGAATTGTGTACGAGGAGGAAAGGTGAGACCTTAATAAATTTGCACTCATCGGCTGAGTATGACTGTTGTAGCCTTCAAAAAGGAAATGAATAATAATGATAGTTCGGCCATTGTGAAATTTACTACACAAAGTCAAGGTCAAGTGCAGTGTGAAAGTTTTTGGCCAAATTTTGTAATGTGCATCTGATTTGGCATCAAAATATAGGCCTTATGTGCATTTTCCGTTTCAGCTTATACTAGGGCTGTTCCGATAAGAGATTCTCCGGGGCCGGGCCCACTGACTCCTCCGGGCCGGGCTCGGTGCCGGGTCGGGGACGGCCCGGGCCCAGAGCCCGCTACACGGCCTAGTCAGCCCGGCCCGGTGCCTGCTGCAAGGCTGAACCAATGCCGATGTGAAATTAGAAATCTGACAGCTCAGATGTACACACAAATTTACTGATTAGGGAAAAATTTATAATACAAGCAGCTTTGTAACACGATTTCTGGGTTATGGTTTAAGCACGACTGTTTAATAATCTGAGCTAGTTAGTCTTTTAGCTTTAATATATAGATGTCACATAATTTAAACTTAAGTGAAAGTCTTAAGTTTATGCACTGTTGTTTAGCTTCTTTCGAAAAATGTGAACAGACAAGCGCTTTAGAAGGTTGACTTTTGACTAATGAGGAATTGACGCAACTCTTATCAAACTTTTATCAAATTGTCAAAATTTAAACCAGTTAATTGATTGTTGAATAAAATTAATCGACTAATCTTCAATTTTGAAGTCTCGTCAAGCAAGAGCACACCTCCCAAAGTCGTAAGGGAAGTAGGCATAGGAAAGATTGATAAGCCTGTAACGGGAGTACAGCTGATGGCCCTGTGGTGTAGTTGTTTAGCATGTCTGCTCCGGAGTCAGAAGTGGTTCGAAACCCGACTGGGCCAATTCTTTACTTTCAATGGTGAGTGAAAAGCTGAACCTCTCTCTTCCCTTCTCTCTTCTAGGTCCTGGTTTCGTGGGTACGAGGGTGCCTGACGCCTCCCGTTCGGGCTTGTCCTTTGTTTCTTCTTGGTCCACCAGCCTTGGTAGAAGCGCTACAATTACATAGTTCATAATCTATTGTGTTGCTGAACTCTCTAATATCAGCAATCTAACTAAGCAGTAGCTTTATCACTATAGAAGTACAACTCTCAATATACAGTGGATTTTATCAACAGTTTCATTTTTATTTTTTATCAAACACGACAGTTCTTTCCCTCTTTTCGAAGATGGATGGCTAGTCCCTGATCCTCAATCCCTGATCACTGCCAGGAACAAAAACCATCGGACGGCGTCTTTGTCGCACGGGTCTCTGCCGTACCTCTTGTTGAACAGCTGGGACATTGGCCGG
Source organism: Trissonchulus latispiculum (assembly GCA_030248195.1). Lineage (NCBI taxonomy): Eukaryota > Metazoa > Nematoda > Enoplea > Enoplida > Ironidae > Trissonchulus > Trissonchulus latispiculum. Next base: position 15,485 of record JASAND010009612.1, on the reverse strand, counting down.
TGGAAAAGGGGGATAAGGACCATCCCAGCCTCCCTGAAACCCTGAAAACCAGTCATCCTCTGAGCCAGGAGTGTATTGACAGTCACCTCTCCGAGCTCGTAGCTGATTTACATGACGCTTCCAAGTACGTTTTCCCACGGCAACTTCGTAGATTGTAGGCGAAATTACCGTCACTATCGTACCCGGCACCCATTTCTGCGAGCTTAAATAGTCCCGTACCCAAACCTTGTCCAAAACGGAAAATTTGGAACCTGTTCCAGGGAAACTTGGACTTGGGTTTCGCTTCCCTCGCTTCACCAAATCCAAGCGAGTTTGAATAGACATGTCGGCGGGGGATCATGTCGGCGGGGGATCTAGTGGACGTTGGGATGTCGGCGGGGGATCTAGTGGACGTTGGGTGCTTTGTTATTCTATAGGACAGTAGCAACTGAAGCAATCGGGAATGCGGATCAGGCGAGTTAGGACTAGCGGCTGCTTTCATTTTAGACTTGAAAGTTTGGATGAAACGCTCTACAAGACCGTTTGAAGCTGGGTGGTAGGGGGGAGAAAACAGGTGTGATATGCCGTTATTGGTAGCAAACTTCTGGAATTCTTCTGAAGTAAAAATGGAGGCATTATCGGAAACTAAGATGGCTGGCAGACCAAAGCGTGAAAAGGATTCTTTCAGGCATGAAATGACGTTAGCAGAAGTCGGAGCACTGAGTTTGAACACTTCGGGCCACTTGGACTTTGCATCCACTAGGACTAACCAGTTGGCACCCAAAAAGGGACCGGCTAAGTCCAAGTGCAGTCTTTCCCATACTCTAGCAGGCTCAGGCCATGGAGTATATTCTTTTGGAGGCATAGCCTTTGTCAAATTGCAATCATTGCAACTCTTCGTTAGATTCTCGATGTCTGCATCCAAAGTAGGCCACCACACAAATTCTCGGGCAAGGGATTTCATTCTTACAATACCGGGATGTCCGGAATGTAGTTCTTGCAATATCTCATCCCGAAGACATGTTGGGATGACGATTCGGTCTTTCCAGAATAAGCAGTCGTCTTCACTGGAAAGTGCATCTTTCCTCGAATAATATGGCTTCCATTTATCATTCCTTTTATCTGATGGCCAGTTGCTAGCGATATACGTAGTAATTGAAAGTAGTATCGGATCATTTCTAGTAGCTTCTTTTATCATTTCTTTTGAAACTGGAAGTTTGTCGAACTGTAAAGCTAGCAACAGATGGATTTCTTTAATGTCTTGTGATGAATATTCTGTTTTTTCGTTTGGATCAGGCAATCGTGACAAGCAGTCTGCATTGGAGTGTTGAGCCGACGGCTTGTATTCGATGTCATAGGTAAACCCACTAAGCGTTATTGCCCATCTTTGCAGACGGTTGGCAGTATGAACAGGAATACCATGCTTTGATCCAAACAGTATCGTCAGGGGTTTATGATCTGTAATTAAAGTGAATCGTCTTCCGATCAAATATTGTTGAAACTTTTTGACACCAAAAACCAAGGCATAGCTTTCTTTTTCAATCTGGGAATATTTCTTTTCTGTCTCCGTCAATGTCTTTGAAGCAGCACAGATCAATCTTTCTGATCCATCCGGAAACCTGTGGGAAAGGACGGCTCCTAACCCAACACCCGATGCATCACACGCTAGGAGCAATGGCAATTGGGGATCGTAATGAGCTAAGACTTTCATCGACATTAGTGCTGTCTTTAATGCATCAAAAGCTTCCTTTTGTTCGGAATTCCATTCCCAAGTCTGATCTTTCTTTAATAATCTCGTCAGCGGAGTCGTTTTCGATGACAGATGTGGGATAAACTTGGAATAATAGTTTATCATTCCCAAAAACGCTCTAAGCTCAGCTGTGTTCTTTGGACTTGTCATCTCCATTATTCCTTGGACTTTATTGGATATAGGACCAACTCCGTGGGCATTGAGTTTGAGTCCCAAGTAGGTAACTTCATCTTTGAAGAAATCACATTTGGCCAATCCTAGTCGAGCTCCGTTGTTAAATAGTCTGTTGAACACTTCAGCCAAATTCTTTAGATGAGCTTCATCGTTATCTCCTGTCACGACTATGTCGTCCAGAAACCAGGCAGTGCCTTCACATCCGGTCAGCATTTGATCCATCCGCTTTTGGAACAATGCTGGAGCTGAAGAGACACCAAACGGCAATCTTTTATACCTTAACAAACCTCGGTGAGTGTTGATGACACAAAGGTTTTGACTATCTTCATCCAAATGAAACTGATTGTAGGCTCTTGACAAATCTAACTTTGTAAATTTCTGTCCTTTATTTAGCTGCTGGAGCAAACATTCATATCTAGGAAGTGGATACTCGTCGACTTCCAGAAATCGGTTAATGCTGACTTTGAAATCGGCGCAGACTCTTACCGATCCGTCAGGTTTCATTACCGGGACAATCGGCGCAGCCCATTCGGAGTATGTGATTGGCTCCAGGATACCGTCCTTGATGTCCCGATCTAAACTAGCATCTATCTTTGTTTTCAACGCAAAGGGGACCGGTCTGGCTTTGTTGAACTTAGGTATGGCATCAGCTTTTAGGCGTAGATGGGCTCCTGGTCCTTTGAAGCTCCCCAATCCTTCTGTAAACAAGTCTTGATAACTTCGCAGCAAATTCTTTAAGCCCAATGGTGTTTCCGCCGAATTCTTTGCCAGTGCATGAACGTGAGGCCAATCAATCTTTATTTCAGATAACCAGTTTCTTCCCATCAGTGGTGGTCCATTTGCATCGACGACAACAACATCGACTGAATAGGATTTGTCTTTGTAGTTTACAGTAACTTGCTTTTCTCCGACAACCTTTAGTTGATTTCCATCATATCCTTGCAGGCGAATGCCGGATGGTTGGAGCAAGACTTCTTTAAATTTCTTTTTCCACAAAGCCTTCGGAATGATTGACACGGCTGCTCCTGTGTCCAACTCCATTTTCAGTGGAACGTTTTCAATCTTCATGTCAATCCAAATAGGATTAGCTGTTTTCACCGTGTTGATAGTGTATAAAGGAAGGAAATCTTGTTCTTCTTTAGCGGATTGATCAGATTCATCTTCGCATTCTTCAATATGCTTGGTGACCTTGGTTGGCCTATGCTTTGATAAGCATGCAGCAGCGATATGTCCTCTTTTACCGCACTTGTGACAATTCGCTTCTTTGAATCTGCACTGTTCAGCACTATGGTTATTCTTCTTACATCGGAAACATACCTGAGTTTTCTGAAAGTTGTGAAACTTCTTAGTTGGTCTGGAAGTAACTTTGTGGGCTCCAGAAACTGTTGTAGACTTTGAAGACTGCAATTCTTTTGCATTCTTTTTGGCAGTTTCCATCGACAAAGATAGGTCAATCGCTCTTTGTAGAGGCAACTCTCTTTCTGCTAACAGACGTTTCTGCATAGCTTCATCATGTAGACCTGCAACCAGACGATCTCGTAAAGCTTCTTCAAGGAACATCCCAAAATTACAGTGAGATGCTAGCTTACGGAGTTCGGCCATGAAAGCTGAAACACTTTCATCAGGTCTTTGATCCCGGCGATTGAACTTGTATCGTTCAGCTACAATAAGCGGTTGAGGCTCATAGTAACTGGACAATAACCGAGTCAATTCATCAAATGTTTTGTCGGCTGGAAGCTGGGGTGCGCATAGATTCTTCAGCAATCCATATGTGGTCATTCCAACAGAACTTAGGAAAGTAGCTTTCTGTTTATTGTCCTGTTCTATATCATTTGCCACAAAATATTGCTGCATTCTTTCCAGATAAGAACTCCATTGTTCCAAATCCGGCTGAAAGGTATCAAGAGTACCAACAACTCTTGCCATTTCCAGTGCGCCAAAATATTGTGTTGCTGAACTCTCTAATATCAGCAATCTAACTAAGCAGTAGCTTTATCACTATAGAAGTACAACTCTCAATATACAGTGGATTTTATCAACAGTTTCATTTTTATTTTTTATCAAACACGACATAATCACAAATGCTGCAATGATTTGGGAGAGGTGTATGGATCAATTAATTAATTAATTTTAGACAATTTCATACGTAATGGTAACGATTTAGAAAAATCAGAAACTAATATCGTATCCTCCTTGAATCCTGCGAAAATTGGACCCCGTTCAAGAAAAAACCTATCTGGTCTAAGGTATTTCCAAAACCGGACCTTTTTCTCCGTGTATAGTTTTACGAAAAGTTCTTTTTCGGGGGAAACTCTGAGTATTTTCTGAAAGTAAACTGCTCTCTTTATTAATTGAAACCAGTGTTGATGAATGGGATGGGATCCCATGGGATCCCATGGAATGGGATGGGATGGGATTTGGATATCGTCCCATATGGGATGGTGGGATTATATGGGACTAAATCCGCTTTGGTACTGGAATACAAAAAAATTGGATTTTGAATGTTTACTTTTGACAATTGTTTCAAAAGTGTAAAAAATTTAACCAGACGCATCAACATTATTGTGCTGTATTTGAACGAACCAGGACTTTGATATCGGATTTCACTAGCCTCTAGTTAGACGTATGCTTTCCTAGTCTACAGCTGCGTGAACACGACAGATTAACAGTTCCGAGCGCCACTTAGTTTAGCTTACAGTTACAGTTTCGCCTTTTTGATTCTTAACATGTGGGTGGACACTCTTAAAAGACTCCTGTAGGAATTACAGGAATTCCTGTCGTTTCCTACATAAGTGCTCCTGTATGGCCAGTCACTAGTGGAGCTTATTGCAGCTTCTTCTTCTTCTTTAAACAATTTCAGGAGTTTCCTGTAGAAGGTACTAAAGAAACCTGCAGTTTGTTCGACTTCTTCGACGCAACAGCCCTAAATGAGATACTAAAGTTGTAGTTTTATAATACAAAACCTGTAATTTTCACTGGATCGACCTGTTCATGGAACAAGGGACGGGGCAGGTGCGAGGGGCGGCCGTTCCCAAAATGTTTTCTGCATAAAAAATATCACCCACGACGTGTTGGAAACTGAAAATTTCAAAAAATTCAAAAACTTTCAGCCATCAAAAACTATGATTACTGTCGCCCAGTCACCTTGTCATAGCGATGCTCGTATATTCTAAGGAACTTTTATGTAATGCACTAGGCAAACGCTCTGCCGACTGCTCAACGGAAGCACAGTAGCCAAAAAATGTAGGGGTGACCCCAGGAAAATATCTCCATCCCTGCTTAAGGGACAAGGGATGCCGGTGCTCATCTCCGGGTACACAGCCGTAGAGCCAGGAGTGTCATCTCAAATGATGACTACATCCGTAGAAGGGAGCCGGCCCTTCTACACAGACCCCTGTTAGCTTTACACAATAGTGGTACCCATTTACCGACCAATCAAGGATGGATAGCTGGTTTGGTTAGAGCCTACGGCGAACCGATATGTGCTTAGTGCCTTGCTCAAGGGGATTTGTGAAAGATTTGTGGCAGCTAGGATCCTCGGACTATAACTGCAGGAACTGCTTGGCTTGTTTGCATTGCAGTACGTTTAAATCTTTGTTTGCTACTGATCTCACCGCACATTGATAAACGCTTTGCTTCGTGGTGGACTAACCACCACACACATATAATTTTAACATTTCTAGTTATTTTTAACAACTTATGCGTACGTATTTGGGTTTATATTTTTAAATTACTTGCTGTTGTCATACACAGGTCAACTTTGAAGTTCTGTTAAAGTCCGAGGATATTTTGGGCTTTCTTCATAAATTTCTTGTTTAGAAGCTTTAAATATTTTTGTTTGGTCGCTGAATGCTCTCTGATTTGACATTGGGTCTAATAAACAAATTAACCCCAGTATTCTGTCGATAAATATCCGTGTTTAAAACAGGTGTAATGAGGCGGCGTGACGTCAGTCCTCTAAAAATATTATGTATGTGTGTTTGAAATTATTTTGGATTGAAATTGTGTTAGGAAAGTTATTTTGAAAGTAGTCGCTCCAGGTTGACCCTGTAGAGCTAGACTTTTCATATTCAATTTACTCTTTATTTATCTTTAAATTTTCTATTATTTCTAATTTTCTCTGAAGTCTTTAAAAATTATTCTGAAAGTTTAGGTTCTTTGTTAGGTATTTCATATTAGCTAGTCATTGTAATTGTCTGGTTTAATTGAGTTCTTCTTGTTCTTCTAATTAGTATTTAGTCTCTGTGTACTCTCTTGTTATCTTGGTATTCTACACTGTAGTTTGTTCTAAATTTTGTACGCATTTTCGGGGTTCGCCCCATTTGTCAAGCATAATTTTCTAGTAAATGTGGTCTCTTTTTGGACCATTTTAGGGTGTCATTTTAGCCTAGGTTTTTGTATTAGAATTGTATATTCGGTAAGTAGGGTTTTTCTAAGAATATTTTGGGTAGGTAGATAGATCTTTTTAAGTATGTACTTTTCAGCAAATTTGGGGTAGGTCATTTATTATTTGAGTCTTTGGTCTTCATCGGCGGTTAAACTCCGTTCGGTAGGATTCACTTAGGTTATTTTGGCGAGGTTAGTTAGGTCGACTGGAACTACATCTCCTCCAGGTTCGACGTTACCCTTGTGCACAGTTTCCCACTCGTAAAGTTTGGTTGTTCGTACACTTCCAACTTTACACAGGTAGCTTTAGATGAGGAAGGTTGTGCCGTTGAGTGATTTACGCGGACTTTATCGACCGTAATAGTGACAAGGGCCAGTGTCGTATAATATTTCCCCCCGTGATATTTTCCCCCCTATAGGGTATAATATTTTTCCCCCGTGATATTTTTCTCCCCTTTCAGCTATAATATTTTTCCTCCCCCCCTCTAAATGAAACCCAGCCAAATGATGCAGCAAATTTAACATGGTCAAAACAGCAACTTTGTTGAAATGTTGGTAAATTGCAAGTAAAATGCTGAAAACAATTTTACAAGTTAATTTTAGTTATTATTTAATTGTTTAATTAATGTTAATTTGCATGTTAAAAAGAAATTGTTTTTGCACTTGTTTTTAACACTGTTTAAAAGTGTAAAAAAACTGGTAATTTTTGATTAGTTTGTTAGTAATTGTTTTGTTAATAAATAAATTAATTAATTAAGTTCGGATCTTTAACAGGCTTTTTACCGTTTTTACAAAAGTTTTGTAAAATCAGCAACGCTTTTTTACTATTTTAATGCATTTTTACAGCACTGTTTCTTATTTTTCACACTAGTCACCGTTGAATATTCATTAAACTTCCCTTACCGCAAATTATAAACAACTGTTGTTTTTAGTAAGGCTGTATCCTTGAATATAGCTTTCTATTTGTTCCCAACCAGAATGAAATTTTGTTTTTAGTTTATTCTTTCTAGTTGTTTTCAAACACTGGTCATCACATCACAGGATGGTCCTTAAAAATTTAAATTTACTTGGAAAAAATTTTACCATTGTAAATTACTATGTATTATAAATTATGAACTGTATATTACAAAAATTACAATGTGAAGTTTAATTAAAGAAATAATAAAATTCTACTTCAGCGGCGATTAAATTTTTACTATCATTAATATTAGTAAAATTGCTTTAATTTATAATTTGTATAAATATAAAGTTATCGTTAATAGTAAAATTTTCTCCATGTAAATTTAAATTTTTGAGGATCATCCTGTGATGTGATGAACAGTGTTTGAAAACAACTTTTGGTTGTTTTTGAAAACAACAACAAACAACAACCAAAACAATTTCATTTTGGTTCGGAACAAATAGAAAGCTTTATTTTAAGATTTTTTGGCTGGAAGGATCAAAATATTCTATCTTCAAAAATCAAAAGTTTCAAGGATACAGCCTTACTAAAAACAACAGTTGTTTATAATTTGCGGTGAGGGAAATTTAATGAATATTCAACGGTGACAATAAGAAACAGCGCTGTAAAAATGTATTAAAATAGTAAAAAAAGCGTTGCTGATTTTACAAAACTTTTGTAAAAACGGTAAAAAGCCTGTTCAAGATCCGAACTTAATTAATTAATTTATTTATTAACAAAACAATTACTAACAAACTTATCAAAAATTATACCAGTTTTTTTACACTTTTACACAGTGTTAAAAACAAGTGCAAAAATAATTTCTTTTTAACATGCAAATTAACATTAATTAAACAATTAAATAATAACTAAAATTAACTTGTAAAATTGTTTTCAGCATTTTACTTGCAACTTACCAACATTTCAACAAAGTTGCTGTTTTGACCCTGTTAAATTTGCTGCATCATTTGGCTGGGTTTCATTTAAAGGGGGGGAATATTATAGCTGAAAGGGGGGAAAATATCACGGGGGGAAAATATTATACCCTGTAGGGGGAAAAATATCACGGGGGAAAATATTATACGACACCGGGCACGGGCCGGCCCCGGCCCGGAGGCCAGAGGCCCGATACAAGGCCCGGGTTCGATTCCCGGCGCTGGGGCCCGATCCGTTACAAAGCCCGGGCCTTCAGATTCAAGCCTAGGCATACCAGTTTCGGTACAATTTTACGTCACTTAATATTGTACTGTATTATTAGTTGAAAAACCACCAGTTTAAGACAGGCGTTTGCAATATAGCATACTTATTCTTCTGAGCCTTTGGGTAGCGCTGCGACAGCCTCTCTCAGAATACTAACTAGCCAATCACATTCATATTAATTAATGAGACCCAATTAGTCGACTATTAACATGTCGACGTTCAACTATTAAATCTACCATTCTCTGCAGTTCATTGCCGAATCTGTTAATATTTTTAATACTTACCAGAACCAAATCAGGTCCTTAGGCAAAATTAGTTTATGAAATGTCTCATTTCTTGTTGGTTATATCACAAAACATCCTCAGAAGACATCACATACGCAAAGGCCATAGTAAATTCAACTCTGCCAAACATAGAGACAAAATAAAAATATGTTTTAGTAGCCAATTCTTGCTCTGTGTGATCCCTGTGTGATCCCGTGCTTTGCAATATATATGGTGATTGTTAATTTTATAACGGTCTGTTACTAATCAGTCATATTAACTCTTCTATCCATGTATTGCACTGGCAATTGGCAATTAAATATATAGTTGGCAATTATATATATATATATATATATATATATATATATATATATATATATATATATATATATATATATATATATATATATATATATATATATATATATATATATATATATATATATATATATATATATATATATATATATATATATATATATATATATATATCGTTGGCCCAACATCACCCGGGGCTGACCGGGCCCGGGCCGGCCAGGTGGCTATGAATCGGGTAGTGCCGAAGCGTTCGGCCGGGCCCGGACCTCTCTCATAAAAAGAGGCCCGGGGCCGTGACCGTGTCCGGCCCGGCCCGGGCCAGCCCGGGACCCAAGGCCCGATACAAGGCCCCGACACAACTCTAGATGATGTACACAGCACCCACACACATGCACACACGCGCACACACATACACATACAAATACACACACACTCACACACACATACACACACGCACGCGGCCAAGCTGGCCTAGTTCAAATTTAGCTTACATCAGTGGTCAAGTTCGGCCAAGCTGGCCAAGATCAAATTTTGCTGACCTCTGTGGCTAAGCCAAGCCAACCATTCTACTACATTCAAAACTAAGAGCGGCCATTGCGCCTGTTGTTACGCTTCTTGCTGTGGATTTGGTTGCCTGGTGTGGTTGTTACCAATTTTCAAATCAACAATCAACATCAACAAATGCTAAAACGTTTTGCAATTTGCAAAGAATATTTGCAGAGCCAAACAACCAGTTAAAAATTATATAAAAAATCATCTGCGAAAACACAAAAAATTGAAACAAAAGAGCATGCAAAAACATCTGCCGCCTTCTGGCGGAAAAGCTGGGAGCTTCTGGAGTCGCCACCTTTTCCTACTGACTGGCGTCAATACCTCATCGAGCGCCGCAATAATCTAACTTGCTTGCTCGTCGTGTTGCCCAAAATCATTTTCGATTTTGTTTCCAGAAGTTTTCTTGTAAGTCTGAAAATTTTAGTTGCAAAGCGTGAGAAACTGTATGCCAATACAAAATAACATCCCAACATGGCAAATTCTGTTGTTTCCATTCCAACATTCTTGATTGATGGGACGATTGCTCTGTTTTTCCTGTCTCGCGATTTGGCCATAAAGTTTATTACAAGAACACTTCATCCAAAACCATTTGCGCTTAATCTTAAAAAATATTCACCCACTTATCTTCAAGGAAGCCAAGGAGTAGTTCTAAGGAGTCATCCTTTTCATGCTCTTTAATATTTGCAAAATATACTTATTGAAAAAGTTGATGATGTTTTGCAATTCCAGAAGATTAAACTGATACCTAGTATTGGCCAAAAGAATGTTGTTAACGCCCGTCCATGTCAATAAGAATTCATTAAGTCGAATTCCTTACTGCTAAAAATCGGATGATTAATCTGAACTTATATTACGTTGTTTCGACGCGGGCAGTATATTATATAAGACTTTTAGACGACTTTGTTGTTAGATTTGCTTGATTCAGCTGAGGAAATGAAGTGAATCCTTACAGAAGATCTGGAAAAAGACAGATTTATGCCTAATTTCTGGAAAGTCCCGGCACTGAAGGCATGTTCTGTTCAATTTCTAGTCGGCGTTGTTTATCTTGATTGAATTAAATATCCCAGGTTTCTAACAAATGCAAGTGCAGATTATAACAATTTTTCGCAGTATTTGCTTCGGATCAATTAGCTTAGGCATGTCACTAGGTTTAGTCTGTCGAACATCCCACAAACTTAGACTACTGAGAACTTAAGAGCTTCAGCTTACTACTGTAATGGGTGGGTGCTGATATAAATTTGTGTGTGTAATTATTTATAGAAATGTAGAGATTTGATGTGAAATTCATGTGTGTAGGTTTGATCCTAAATTGGTTTTCTTTTATGACGTGTTTTTACTCAGCTTCCCAGCCGATAGGCGGCGTTGTCATCCCAACCAAAACAGATAGAAAGCTTTAACAAATCAAAATTCAATAGCGGCATCTTCAAAAGTTGGTGGTCGCATCTGATTGGTCAAGTAGGGGGCGGTCTGATGCAACATTGAAAAGTAATCAGTCTCTCAGTTTTCTTTCAGCCTGAGCAATCGATTTTTTTGGATACGCCCCCATGTACATATTTACATGTAATTTACCCTAACCTGTGTTTCTTTTATTGCTGGTCCCTTCTTCCACTAGTCTACCTGGTGTCCCTGTTTTGTTACATTGTCTGCCTGCCTATCTCGGTCTGTCTCCCCTTCTACCATATGTGCACGTCCCTTGATCTGGTCGTTCCGGCCGGATCAGTCCCACATTACTTATATTTCTGTACTTGCTTTTATGGTCCTTTCTTGATAGAAACTTCTAGATGTTTGGTAATTAGTAAGTCTTAGTAGTACTCCGTTTATTTTATTGTTGAGTTAAAATAATTGCCTTGCTCATCTTCGTTTTGACTTTGTAGAAATTCCGTGATTAATTAATTTAACTTTCATTAAAAATTTAGGACTCCAATTGTTTGTAGATTCAGGGTGTAGAATTTATTGTTCGGTAGGTAGGTAGTTCAGATAAAATCTGGCAGTCTGAGATTAGTTTGAGTGTATCTCCGTGTTGTTGGATGGGTTCGTATCTAAGCTAGGTTCCACATGTTGCTCCTTTAGTTTGGCGCGGTTGTTATTCACAGGTCGACTGGAACAACATCTCCTCCAGGTCCGCCGTTTCCTGGCGGGCAGTACCCACCCGTAGTGCTTAGTAGTAAAGGTTGCCTCTACTAGCATTACACTACTCCTCCTGCTATTTTCTTTCTTATCGCCTTCTTATCGTATCGGACTTAAATAATATTCGCTGCTTCCTGTAGCATTTCCCGAGCTATCACCCAAATGTGGCAACAATTGGTTTCGGACATCATCATATGTCTCGACAGGGTTGTTACCGTGGTTCTGGAAGAAATTATCCAAGGGGTACCGGTAATCTCGACCGGTCATCAAGAAATGCGGAGTTTCCTGCGTGGAACTCTGGACCGTGGCCCGATAGATGGAGAGGGCCCAAGGCAGATAATCATACCAATCCGTCTGATAGCGGTCCACATATTTGGTAATCAGGCTGCGTAGCGTCCGGTTAAACCGTTCCACTACCCCATTGGTTTGCGAGTGGTATGCTGTGGTCCGTAGGCACTCCGACCCAGTCGCATCCACTTGGGCCGTCATGAAGGCTGACATAATATGAGGGCCCTGATCCGTTAAAATGCGACCTGGGACATCCCAACGGGCCACGAATCCATTTAGGTCCCAATAAGCCGTCGTTTCGGCCCGTTGATTTGGCATAGCGAAGGATTCAGCATACCGAGTGAGTTAGTCCACAATGCGCAGGACACAGGTATTACCTCGTTTGGTTTCCCGATGGGTGAAGTGAATGACATCCATGGCTATCACCTCCAGGGGACGTCAGACCACGACGGTATTGTGCATCGTTGCCTGATGACGCTGTGGCCCGTGATTAAAGGGTTTACACTGCGCAATATATTCCGCCAAATCCTGTGACATGCGAGGCCACCAATACTTGGATGCCAAACTAGCATACGCCGCTTTATGAGCCCGGTGTCCACCTGTAGTAAAATGCGTGTGGACCTCCGACAAAAGCTGTTCGCGTTCGTTGCGTGGACCACAATCGTAGGGAACGATGAACCAAGACGCATACCTTGTTCGTCCAGGTAAACCCTGTAAAGACAGACGACGACCGAACAAAGACGACCGCAATTTTGTCAAGACCAATGCTTCCTGCTGGTTTTCCGGCAGGCGTTTCTGCTCCAAAAAGTCCAATAGTACTACGAATTCGGGTTCATCGCGAAGTTGCCGTTTCGAAGTGAGCACCGTTGGCAGGCCAGGTGGTGCTGCCTTCAGGGCATACACCTCAGGTGGGTACATAACCTCCAATGTCTCAAGTTCACTGTCGACAGGTTCCTCAATCAGCCACAACCGCGATAATACGTCTGGAACATGATTTTCCTTACCTGGACGATATTCCACGGTAAACTCGAATTCTAGCATACGCGTCGCGAACTTTGCTAATTATCCTGATCCCAATGCCTTAACGTTATTTAGCAGATCCCGTACAGCCATATGATCCGTGCGCAGGACAAACTGCTTACATGATAGATAATGCCGGAACTTTTGACAGGCCCAGAGGGCCGCAAAGGCTTCCACTTCTGTTGCCGAATAGCCTTTCTCTTCCTGTGTCAGCGTTCGACTGGTATACACTACTGGTCGTTTCCGTAGCGTACGAGGGCCATTCGGTTTGTCGTAGCTTCGTGGGACGGAAAATTGCTGTTCCAGGACTGGTACAAATCCTCGTTTGCTGGCATCAGTGGATACGTAGCAAGTCTTCGAAAAATAAGGAAATGCCAAAACCGGAGCTGTAGTCAAATGCTGCTTCAGTGTTTCGAAGCTTTGCTGGCATACCTCGGACCAAAGAAAGGGGACCCCTTTCTTAAAAAGGTCAGTCAGTGGGGCGGCCACTTTCGCGTAATTAGACACAAATCGGCGATAGTATCCGCACATATCCAGAAAAGCACGAATACCCTTCACACCAGTAGTGGGAGGGAGCTGAGAAACCGCTTTAACCTTGTCCGGGTCCACACTGATACCATTGACCCACGTAATGGCCTAGAAAAGAGACCACTTCCCTGGTAAAACAATATTTCTTCAGCTTGATTCTCAGTCCATTATCACGTAAATGCTGCAGGGTCGACCTCAGCATAACCAGGTGAGAATCAGGATCAGGGGAAGGGATCAAAACGTCATTGATATAGACCGGGAGATCTGTAAGGACCTTTTCCATGATACGCTGGAGGCCAAAGGGCATAACATTTATATGAAAAGGCCCATATGTGACACAAAAGCAGTCTTTTCCTTGTGTTCCGAATAGATCTCCACTTGCCAATATCCAGCGGCCAAATCGAATGTATAAAAGATGACCGCACCTTGGAGTTGATCCAAGATCTCATCTATCTTCGGTAGTGGGTAATTGTCTTTCTTGGTGATCTTATTAAGCCGTCTGTAATCAATTACCAATCGTGTCGTGCCGTCCTTTTTGCCGACAAGGATACATGGGAGGACCACAGAAGGGGAGCAAACTCCCTCTTCAAGCATGGCCTTGATATGCTTTTCGATTTCCGACTTATCCCTCGGGTTATACCGATAGGATCTGCCCTTCACTGTGCCGTCCTTGCCAGTATCGATGACATGTTGATCAACTTTAGTTCGACCCGAGCTACTACGACGTAAAATTCCACGAGTAGATCCCGTAGCTTCGCTTTCCCCACGTCATCCAGAACCATAGAGTAGAAGTCAACGTTCTCATCAATACTGTGTATGCCTCGTATTTGTTTGTTTTGTCTGCTGTTTTGCAACATATATACATATCAGTTTTTTATAGTCTTCCTATGGTTTTTCCCTGATTGGGCATTTTTCTTATTCTATTCTATCGTGGCTTTCGGACGGTTAAAATTATTTTTGTGTTTACGTATTTTGTTGTAGTATTTGTTAGTTTGGGAGGGAGCCGTTTTGGGAATTTTTCTAAAAACGGGGCAGTTTAATTATTTTGCTATTCTTTTCAATGGGTGTCCGCTACCTCGGCTAGGCCGTTGTAACTGCTGTTCTGTCGGTGTCGGGTCAGTAGAATTTTTCACTTTTCTTTTATTAACTTGTTTTTACTTATATACTCGTACTCGTCTTTACTCTAGCTGACTGTCAATTTAGCATTTTTCCTTTAAAATACCTCGTGTTTTTTGCTTCTCTAAATACGCAGCTAAGCAAGTACTCGTTTTGCTATATTGTTTGGCATTGTTCTACTGTTTCCTACTCTGTATACCTCATATTTGTTTGTTTTAACTGCTGTTTTGCAACATATATACGTATTGGTTTTTTTATAGTCTTCCTGTGGTTTTTCTCTGATTGGGGATTTTTCTTACTCAATTCTATCGTGGCTTTCGGACGGTTAAAATTATTTTTGTGTTTACGTATTTTGTTTTAGTATTTGTTGTCAAAAGTCTCTATTGAGATTGAGCAGTTTTACCGTAGTCCGTTCAGCATCTTGTAAGGTGTTACATTTGTTTACATGCGTTTGCTCGACCGTGGTATGATGCATGTTCATCAAATGTTTCTCATTTTATTTTTACCTAGAAATTCTTACAAAACGTTTTACCTTGCTCGTACTTACTATAGCCAGGTAACCTCTTTTGCTTCCAATACGTAACTGAACGAAGTACACACATGAGAAGTTTGAATATACGATTGATTGCGTATTTGCCCACGGTACATAACGGTATAATCAAACCGATCCAAATACAAGCGAATAATAAGTTGGAGCCTTGCTTCCCTATTCATGTTATTCTTCCTCCCCGACTATATATATTGTTAGTTGTGTTAGTAGAAGTGTTAGTTGGTTTTTACCCCTTTTCCTTGGGGAGCCCTTAAGAGGACTGTTGGGGTAGCCGCGAAGTCACATGTCCTGGAA
>JASAND010009611.1:0-14739 GCA_030248195.1 Trissonchulus latispiculum | reverse complement strand
TGTCCTTCGTTCGATTACGTATTGCTCAGGGACAGGCTGGGCGCACCAGAAAACCTCTAAAGACAAAGTTTTGAGAGGCCAGGTAGAGCCTACTATGGACCTCCAGGTCACTAGCGTAGCCAGAAAAAAATTCGGGGGGAATGCAAAATGTTTGGGGGGTCTCTGGCTTATTTTAGGCAAAAATTTATGTGGGGGGGGCTTCATGGGCCCCCCCCATCGATGGGGGGGCTGATCCAAAATGGGGGGGCATATTTTGGAAAAAAATTTCGAATTTTTGCGGGTTTTTCGTGTAAAAATGTGTAAAAATCGCTAAAAAATGCCTACTTTTAAGTGGTTTTTAGGCTAAAATAGTGAAACTTTCGTTAAAAATCCGGCGAAGCCGGAAAAATTTTTGAAAATTTAGGGTAAAAATGGTAAAATTTGGCAATTTTTGGGGTTATGGGGGGGGTCGGAAATTATGGGGAGGCTCCTCGAATGGGGGGGGGGGGGTCGCCGAATGGGGGGCGGCCCCCCACCCCCCCCCTAAAAATAAGCCGGGGTCTGGGGGGCGGAGCCCCCCAGAAGCTGAGAAATTTTTCTATTTCGTGACCTTCGTGGAATTTTTACAGAGTATTCGTTGAAATTACAATAATTTTTAAGGCGTAGTGCGTGGCGTGTTCATGCACCCAAATGATGCAGAAGGTGGTCAAAGTACACCAAATAGAGTAATTGGTACTCGTTTTTAAGCGCGAAACATGTATAGATTATAACGGCACAATACACTTATATATTTCGCGCCGAAGACGCGAAACTTTTTTGAAAAATGGGCGTTGTACACATAGCAGGACAAAAATTCCTGCGGGGCAACACAATTTCGGGGGGATTTCCCCCATCCCCCCCCCCTGGCTACGCGCCTGCTCCAGGTTGCGGTTTCCGACTTGGCCCTCCGGACGGCAAAGTAGAACCTGCCCAGCAAAATAGGTACGTCGGACGGCAAAACGGATACCGGGAATGAGCTGGGCGCACCAGAAAACCCCTAAAGACAAAGTTTTGAGAGGCCAGATAAAGCCTACTATGGACCTCCAGGAAGCGGTTTCCGACTTGACCCTCCCGACGGCAAAGTGGAACCACCCCAGCAAGATGGGTGGGTCTGCCGGTAAAACTGACTGCGGGAATCGATTCTCCGTGCCAGAAAACCCTTGTATGGAAGATTTGAGCTTTCAAAGTTGAATAGATAGCGAAAAATTTCGATTTTTCATTTTACGAATTTTCGCCGTTTTTGACGGGCCACTGTGGTCGCTAGGGAAGAGATAGAGACACGCAACCTGGACCGTTAGTTAGTTCAATATATGTAATTTCTGAATATAGAAAGAAATCAGCTCCAGCTCGTAACGTTCGACCTGAGCGCTAATATGTGTGTTGGGCCTATGTCTATCCCTTAAATTCCGGTTGAGAAAGTAAAAGCATAAATCCGACACCGTAACTTTTGGTGGATGGCTCCATGGAGAAAGTTGTTCTGTTCGCTTCGGGCTTTCATTTGACACCAAATTTGACCACTTTTGAAAAATTTTATTTTTGACCCAAAATCTTTTAGGTCCCCACCCCACCCCACTCTACAGCCACTTTGGATACGCAATTCTATGACAAAAGTTTCTCAGCTCACTTAGGGCTTTTATTTGATATCAAATTTGACCACTTTTGAAAAACTTTATTTTCGACCACTTGACCCGCCACTGACCCTTCAAATGGCAAACTGGAACCAGCCCAGCAAAATAGATACGTCGGACGGCAAAACGAATACCGGAAATGAGCTGGGCACACCAGAAAACCCCTACAGACAAAGTTTTGAGAGGCCAGGTAGAGCCTACTATGGACCTCCAGGTTGCGGTTTCCGACGTGGCCCTCCGGACGGCAACGTAGAACCAGCCCAGCAAAGTAGGTACGTCGGACGGCAAAACGGATACCGGGAATGAGCTGGGCGCACCAGAAAACCCCTATAGACAAAATTTTGAGTGGCCAGGTAAAGTCCCCACCCCACCGCACCACAGCACACTACAGCCACTTTGGATACGCAGTTCTATGACAAAAGTTGCTCAGCTCACCTAGAGCTTTCATTTGATACCAAATTTGACCACTTTTGAAAAATTTTATTTTTGACCCAAAATCGCCTAAGTCCCCACCCCACCCCACCACAGCACACTACAGCCACTTTGGATACGCAGTTCTATGACAAAAGTTGCTCCGCTCACTTAGAGCTCTCATTTGATACCAAATTTGACCACTTTTGAAAAATTTTATTTTCGACCACTTGATCCACCACCCGACTGACCCTTCAAACGGCAAACTGGAACCAGCCCAGCAAAATAGGTACGTCTGAAGGCAAAACGGATACATGGAATGAGCTGGGCGCACCAGAAAACCCCTATGGACAAAGTTTTGAGAGGCCAGATAAAGCCTACTATGGACCTCCAGGAAGCGGTTTCCGACTTGACCCTCCCGACGGCAAAGTGGAACTAGCCCAGCAAGATGGGTGGGTCTGACGGTAAAACTGACTGCGGGAATCGATTCTCCGTGCCAGAAAACCCTTGTATGGAAGATTGGAGCTTTCAAAGTTGAATAGATATCATAAAGAAATAATGAAAAACGCCTGCCTGCAGTCACTAAGGCCGAAGCCTTAGTCCGAACAGGAGAGAGCCAATGGGCGCTGTGAGCGCTCTTACCCAGAGAGAACTAGTCTCTGGAGCTCCTGCCTGGTTGTCCAAAGAAGGACAGCCAGCTCGGCTCTATCTGTGCTGCAACATAGCCAGAGAAGGTTTTATCAAAACCTCTCTGACTGTGCCATGCACAGAAAGAGGACTGCAGTTGCAGCGGATCTCCGTAGAGATACAAACAGCATTTACGTCAAAAAATGAAGGAAACGCTGGCCAGCAGGCGGATCCACGAAGGATACAAGGCATTAATCATAAAGAAATAATGAAAAACGCCTGCCTGCAGTCACTAGGGCCGTAGCCTTAGTCCGAACAGGAGAGAGCCAATGGGCGCTGTGAGCGCTCTTACCCAGAGAGAACTAATCTCTGGAGCTCCTGCCTGGTTGTCCAAGAAGGACAGCCAGCTCGGCTCTATCTGTGCTGCAACATAGCCAGAGAAGGTTTTATCAAAACCTCTCTGACTGTGCCATGCACAGAAAGAGGACTGCAGTGGCCAGCGGATCTCCGTAGAGATAGAGCCGAGCTGGCTGTCCTTCTTGGACAACCAGGCAGGAGCTCCAGAGATTAGTTCTCTCTGGGTAAGAGCGCTCCCAGCGCCCATTGGCTCTCTCCTGTTCGGACTAAGGCTACGGCCTTAGTGACCGCAGGCAGGCGTTTTTCATTATTTCTTTATGATTAATGCCTTGTATCCTTCGTGGATCCGCCTGCTGGCCAGCGTTTACTTCATTTTCTTGACGTAAAGTTGAATAGATAGCGAGAAATTTCGATTTTTCATTTTACGAATTTTCGCCATTTTTGACGGGCCACTGTGGTCGCTAGGGAAGAGATAGAGACACCCAACCTGGACCGTTAGTTAGTTCAGTATATGTAATTTTTGCATATAGAAAGAAATCAGCTCCAGCTCGTAACGTTGTTGTTGTTGTTGTTGTTGCCGGGCGACTCAGCCAAGAGGCTATATGATCTCGTAACGTTCGACCTGAGCGACGACCACAAAAATGGTCACTTTTCGCTCTGAGCCGACTTTGCGGCGCTACTGCGGCGATTCCAAAAAAAGTAGCGATTCTTAAATTCTTTAGAGGGTACTACTAGACCCTATAGCCCTTTAGGTTGGCCCACCGCTGCAGATCACGTGAAAGCGGCGAACATTATGTACAATACAACCATCAAATAGGAGAAACCGGAAAAAAAACATCGCCGCCATAACCGGTCCGGGGTGCAACTTTTTAACGGTAAGTGATACGGGGCTGAAACTTCACAGACATACTAAACTCGATGTGCTCTACAATTTGCGCATAAAATCTGCGCAGGATTTTGCGCAGCTTATTTTACACTGTCTCCAGCCACTTTTCACACATATTACGTATATACAAGAAATAAAAATGCTCCTCTGGAGCATGAAAAAGTAATATGGGTGATGGTGAGGTTGCAAAATCAAGAGAGGACTAGTCTTTAAAATGCTTAATATGGGGTTAGGTTAAAAAATAGAAGAGGACAAGGTTGTGAGCGAATTAATATTGGCACAGCTTCGCCGAACAACCCATATTCGCGGTTTGTAAATGTAAATTATTATGCATATCCACGATACATTTTGGTTTATAGTTCATAAATAACCTACAGCTACGGTATGTGCTCGAGCTTTATTCGAACTTTTATTTTAGCAAACGTTTTCTTCGATAAGTGCTTCATACTAACCAGCGCATTTTACGTATCCATTTATACGGAAAATTTATATTCAAGAATAATTTAAGACTCTCCCACGATCTTCTATTTCCTCCTGACTTGGACCAATAGCTTTAGCATCATATTATCCTTAGACCTCTCCTAGTAGTAGAGCCTGCGGTAGTTCAACACAACAAAATGATGATAATTTACGTATATTGCTAGCAGCTAGTCTAACAGTACATGCAAACAGCTATATTCGATGAGTATTCAACTGCTTAATTTTTTATCGACTGACATTGATAGCTCTAAGCTAAGACGAAACGTGAAATCCCGCGAATATGGGTTGTTCGGCGAAGCTGTGCCCATATTAATTCGCTCACAACCTAGTCCTCTTCTATTTTTTAACCTAACCCCATATTAAGCATTTTAAAGACTAGTCCTCTCTTGATTTTGCAACCTCACCATCACCCATATTACTTTTTCATGCTCCAGATGAGCATTTTTATTTCTTGTCCTTCTGTCATTTTAAAGGATCCCTTTCCAGCAATGCGGTAATGGATACAAGGAGCTTGAACAGTGCCATGCTAAACGAGCGTAGTCGATTTAGAATATATGCCCCCAACAAAACGCCGAAAAACGCTGTTTTAAGGGGTTTGACCACTGGTCAATAGGCCCCATAGACCGTAGTGACCACAGGTCACTTCCCTCAATTTCGGCAATATGCCCATTGAAACGAGCGTAGTCGATTTACTATATATGCCCCCGATCAAAACGCCGAAAAACGCAGTTTTAGGCCGTTTGACCAGTGGTCAATAGGACTCCTAGGCCGTAGTGACCAGTGGTCACTTCCGTCGGTTTCGGCAATATGCCCATTGAAACGAGCGTAGTGGATTTACTATATATGCCCCCAACCAAAACGCCGCAAAACGCTGTTTTAAGGGGTTTGACCACTGGTCAATAGGCCCCATAGACCGTAGTGACCACAGGTCACTTCCCTCAATTTCGGCAATATGCCCATTGAAACGAGCGTAGTCGATTTACTATATATGCCCCCGATCAAAACGCCGAAAAACGCAGTTTTAGGCCGTTTGACCAGTGGTCAATAGGACTCCTAGGCCGTAGTGACCAGTGGTCACTTCCGTCGGTTTCGGCAATATGCCCATTGAAACGAGCGTAGTCGATTTACTATATATGCCCCCGACCAAAACGCCGAAAAACGCAGTTTTAGGCCGTTTGACCAGTGGTCAATAGGCCCCGTAGGCTGTAGTGACCAGTGGTCACTTCCGTCGGTTTCGGCGATATGCCCATTGAAACGAGCGTAGTCGATTTACTATATATATATGCCCCCGACCAAAACGCCGAAAAACGCAGTTTTAGGCCGTTTGACCAGTGGTCAATAGGCCCCATAGGCTGTAGTGACCAGTGGTCACTTCCGTCGGTTTCGGCGATATGCCCATTGAAACGAGCGTAGTCGATTTACTATATATGCCCCCGACCAAAACGCCGAAAAACGCAGTTTTAGGCCGTTTGACCAGTGGTCAATAGGCCCCGTAGGCTGTAGTGACCAGTGGTCACTTCCGTCGGTTTCGGCGATATGCCCATTGAAACCAGCGTAGTCGATTTACTATAAATGCCCCCGACTTTTTGACTATTTCTAGTAAAAGTGGGACTTAGAAACTTTTCGCCCAAACAGGCCAAAAAATGCAAAGTTTGGGCCCATCTCCTGAAAGCTAGGGAGCAAAATTAAAAAATCCCCCCTCGTTACTTTATGCACCCCTACTGGTATTTTTCAACAAAAGATACTAGACCTCTCCAGCTTCTACCCAGTTCTAGAAAAGTGTGACCAAAGTTTGCGAAAAATAGCGAAAGTCCGATTTTGGGACCTTGGCACAGAGCCAAAATTGGCCAGGTGCCAAAATGACCAAAAAAGGTAGCATGGGGGGATCCTGTCTACCAACATATAATAGTAGTATGGTGCCAAAATGCCCACATCGTTCAAACACTTAGCCGTAAAATGCATTTCCAATAAGCGTTATTCACCGAGAAAAAAAACAAACGCACGGTAACTATCGCCTAGTGCAAAAATTCGAAGTTTCGAATTCGAACCAAAAGTATGGTGGTACTTGTAGTACTACTCGAGTTGTTTACGATGGTAACCTTTTTACCACCGCCGGACCTCTAATTAGCTGGCACCAGGCCAACACGGTCTCCAGAGGGCCGCGCAGACGCCTTTATACCCATATTATGTAGGGGCGCTATCGCGCCCCTACATAATATAAAGAAAGTTAAGAAATTTAACTTAGCCAAGTGTTTTTAGGGTAAATTTTTGCAACAGTATCCAAAAAATTCCAAAATTTCGGCTGTAAGTGCTTCATGCTGCGAGAAATGAACGTTTTAACTGTTTTATATATGGACATTCTGACTCAATATTGACCGTATTTTGGACTCTGAATCATGTTGGCAATCAAGTTTTCGATTTTAGAAGCCCAGTGTAATTGTAAGATTACTTATAGTTGGACGTTTTTGGTATTAGAAACGGCTGAAAGTGCGGCTTTTGGCATGAAAGTAGAAAACGTCTTTGGTGGGGATTTGGGGATCTAAAAGGGGGCCAGCCCCCAAAATTCCCATACCCAAATCCCCGTTACACCTGTTGGGTGGGAGTATATATATGCAGCCTTCAGAAATTACCCCCTTTACCCCCCCTAACTTTTTGCTTATCCTCACCAAACTTTTGGCAACTCTATCTGAACCACCCAGCACTTGTTGTTGCCAAAACGTTAACAACATTTTGCCAAAATATGGCCACTTTATGAACAAGTTTTCTCAGATTCCGGCTTCAAACCGTTTTGAGACCGTGTAAAAACGCCTAAAACGATAACAACTAGCCATGTTCTGACGAAAAAAACGTTAAAATGGAGAACATTTTGCGTTTTAGGCCATTTTTTGGAGTTTTGAAAATGCGGAGCCCCTTCCTCTAGGGAGTGGGAAGTTGGGGGTGCTTCTGAAAATCTGAAAAATAGGGGGCCCAATATATATATATACAACTATATATACACAACTTTTTAGCGAAAAATTTGAATTTTTAAAGTAAAACGTAAAAAATCGCTGTTTTTAAGCTTAAAATGAACTTATAAGTCCATGAATTATATATCGCTAAAAATTGAGAAAATTTGACCTCATGCCTTGGCATGCCATTTGCCATTTGGCATGTCCCCCCCCCCGAAATCGGAGGCGAAAGAAATATTAACACCAAGTAGGAATTCTGATATATACGTAAATATTTCCAAAAACATTAGCAAAAATTTGCCGATTTTTTAAAAACATTTCCTAAAACACTCAAACTATGCATATAAACAGCTGACAAATTTGTTAGGGGGGGCCGACACCCCAAAGGGAGGGGCCCAAATCGCAAAGGGCCATCCCTCCTGGCGCCGCCACTGCCTCTAACACATCTATATATATGGTCGCGCCAAAGGCGAGGAAACGGCCAAAACTTGAGTATTTTTACGGTAAATTTTGCAAAAATTTTCAAAAAAATCCAAATTTTTGGCTTAACGCCTTCATTATTGCGAGAAATACGCGTTTTTAACTGTATTATGGACCTTCTGAATCATTATTGACGTTATTTTGACTTGGAAACATGTTGGCAATCAAGTTTACGAGTTTATATATATATACGTAAACACTATCTAATGTCAAAATTATATATATACTTCATAGTTGAATGTTTATTTATTGGCATTAGAAATTGCTGAAAATGCTATTTTTTGCATAAAAATAGAAAAAAGTTTGGAGGTTGGGGGCAGAGGGAATATGGCTGTCGAAAAAGTGGGGGTGGGAGTTTGAAAAAGTAGGAAACAAAAACGGTTTTTCGTTAAAAACTGAAATATTTTCTCAATTTGCGGCTATTTTTAGCGATTTTTCAGGTATATAACTAAGCGAATTTTAGAAATTTCCCGCTAGTTTTTTGGTACTTTTGAAAAATGTCGAATTTTTGGCTAAAAAATTTTCGAAAATTTAGGCGTCTTCTAGTAGATTGAAAATTGCTAGGGGGTGGGTCGACCCCTCCATTTGGAGGCAGGGGTCCCCGCCTAAAACATTTTTTCTGCGCTCTCCCCTCAAAATCGGCATAGGGTGGACCCCCCCCCCAAAACTTTTCGACCCACTACCTGAATGTTTGCCAATTTTTAGCCAAAAATTCGACAATTTTCAAAAAATTTGCGAAAAATTGCTAAAATTTGCTTAATTATATACGTATATATATATATATACAAGTAATAAAAATGCTCCTCCGGAGCATGAAAAAGTAATATGGGTGGTGGTGATGGAGTTGTAAAATCAAGAGAGGACTAGTCTTAAAAATGCTTAATATGGGGGCTACGTTTAAAAAAAGAAGAGGACTAGGTTTTGGGCGAATTAATATGGGCACAGCTTCGCCGAGCAACCCATATTCGCGGGTTTTTACGCTGCGCCATGGCGATTGTCATATACAATGCCATTATTGTCAGTCAATAACAACATTCCAGCAGTTAAACAATCGCTGCAAGTTGCTTGCTTATATATACATAAACTATATGGTGACTTGGTTGTGCTGGACTACGACTAGCAACTAGAAAGAACCAAGGCTATGATTGTAACGCTAACGGTTCAATAGAAATAGAAGATCGTCGGAGGAGTCCTGAAATTATTGTTTAATAAATATAGAGTTTTCTTATCAATGGTTAAAATGCACAGTAAATATTAAGATTTATCGAAAGAAATGTTTGCTTCGACTAAAACTCGTTTATCATAGTTGTATGTTATTTACGCACCGTAACTAAAACTGAACTCTCGTTTATATACATATGTAATACGTATGTATATAACTTTTTCAGTCCGCGAATATGGGTTGCTCGGCGAAGCTGTGCCCCTATTAATTCGCCCAAACCTAGTCCTTCGTTTTTTTTTTTGAACCTAGCCCCCATATTAAGCATTTTTAAGACTAGTCCTCTCTTGATTTTACAACCTCACCACCACCCATATTACTTATTACTTTTTCATGCTCCGGAGGAGCATTTTATTACTTGTCCTGCTGTCATTTTAAAGGATCCCTTTCCAGCAATGCGGCAATGGATATATACAAGGAGCTTGAACAGTGCAGTAGGTAGAGCAGAAAAGTGATTATATAAATATATAGTATATACCACTGAATTCTCACCTTCGCCCACAACCTAGTCCTCTTCTTTTTTTGAACCTAGCCCCCATATTAAGCATTTTAAGACTAGTCCTCTCTTGATTTTACAACCTCACCACCACCCATATTACTTTTTCATGCCCTTGGAGGAGCATTTGTATTACTTGTGTATATATATATATATATATATGGGTGTAAAGGCGTCTGGGCGGCCCTCTAGAGACCGTGTTGGCCTGGTGCCAGCTAATTAGAGGTTCGGGAGGGATAAAAATGTTACCATCGTAAAGTACTCGAGTAGTACTACAAGTACCACCATACTTTTGGTTAAAATTCGGAACTTCGAAATTTTGCACTAGGCGAGAGTTACCGTGCGGTTGTTTTTTTTCTCGGTTAATAACGCTTATTAGAAGTGCATTTTCTAGCGAAGTGTTGGAACGATGTGGGCATTTTGGTCCAATGCTACTATGATGTGTTGGTAGACAGTATCCCCCCATGCTACCAAACGAAGGTCATTTTGGCACAGTCAACTTTGGCTCTGTGCCAAGGCCCCAAAGCCGGACTTTCGCTATTTTGGCACTTCGGTTGAAATCAACTTTTTTTCACAGGCTAGCAGCTAGATCGGTTTGGTTTATTTTATTTGAATATTTCGGACTGTGCGCACAAAGTAACGAGGGGGATTTTTTAATTTCGCTCCGCAGCTTTCAGGATATGGGCCCAAAGTCGGACTTTCGCTATTTTTCGCAAATTTTGGTCACACTTTTCTAGAACTGGGTAGAAGTTAGAGAGGTCTAGTATCTTTTGTTGGAAACTACCACTAGGGGTGCATAAAGTAACGAGGGGGATTTTTTAATTTTACTCCCTAGCTTTCAGGAGAAATGCCCAAACTTTGCATTTTTTGGCCTGTTTGGGCGAAAAGTTTTTTAAGTCCCACTTTTACTAGAAATGGCCTAAAAGTCACTAAAAATGGCGTTTTTCGGCCTTGGGGTGGTACCCATATAAAGTAAATCGGGGTCGCTGAAAACGATGAGCATACTGCCGATACCGCCCGAAGTGACCACTGGTCAGCATGGCTCCCGTGGTTCCTTGCCCAGGGTCAAAGTTGGGAAAACTCACTCTAAACAGCGTTTTTCGGCGTTTTAGTCGGGAGCATATATTGTAAATTGACTACGCTTGTTTCAATGGGCATATCTCCGAAACCGACGGAAGTGACCACTGGTCACTACAGCCTATGGAGCCTATTGACCACTGGTCAAACGGCCTAAAACTGCGTTTTTCTGCATTTTGGTCGGGGACATATATAGTAAATCGACTACGCTGGTTCCAATGGGCATATGGCCGAAATTGGTGGGAGTGACCAGTGGTCACTACGGCCTATGGTGTCCGCTGACCACTGGTCAAACTCCCTAAATCAGCGTTTTTTGACAGTTTTTTGGGGCATGTATTAGGGATCGGCCGGAGCAAGGATTTTCGCTCCGGCCGGAGCCGGAGGCAGGTTGACTCCGGCCGGAGCCGGAGCCGGAGTCGGAGCCGGATTTTTTAATTGTCAATCTTTAGGCTGAAAGTCTTCAAGGACCAATATTTTTAGGCCATTACAAAAAATGGTTAACAAAATATTGTTAATTTTTAAGGATTAAGTGCTATTGTATATTCATAATATTTGCGTTGTTAAGA
This sequence comes from Trissonchulus latispiculum, assembly GCA_030248195.1. NCBI lineage: Eukaryota > Metazoa > Nematoda > Enoplea > Enoplida > Ironidae > Trissonchulus > Trissonchulus latispiculum. The sequence goes on along the minus strand of JASAND010009611.1, from coordinate 3,546 downwards.
TGGCTTTTATTTATTTGCTATATAAAAAATTCCTGTAATCACTTTTAATACATAGGAGAGGAGACCTCACTCTTCTAATGGACAGTAAAAATGACTAAAACATTCCATGTTTATATATATATATATATTGCTGTAATGCAGTTAGCAAGGACCTATGAATGAATTCAAATGTTATATACAAGGCCCCGGTGGTCAGGCCCCGGTACCGACCGGGGCCAAAAATTAGCAAAATTTTGTAAATTTTTGACATTTTTTGACCAAAATTTTGAATTTCCGAAAGTCAAAAAGTATTACAAATCGTTTGTTTTTTCGCTGATATGAATGAAAACAACGATAGTAACGTTTGTATATCAAAAATTATTGCAAAATTCAAATTTTCAAGAAAATTTTTGAAAATTTTCGATTTGGACCTCCAATTTCTAGCCCCCGGCCCCGGCCCCGGTAGTGGCGGCCCCGGTGCATCTCTATATACAATGATATTCAAAATAGAAAAGAAAGCATGAATTCACGATATTCTTATAATAGGATACGTATAAATAAATAATAACTTGATAAAGTATAAATAAGCGCATACTTAAACGCATATTGGGTGTCTTTTTAACTTACTTTCGCAGTCAGAAATAACATCGAAATTACAAAAACCCGCGCCAATGGCGCGAAATTTTTTGAAAAATTGCCATTTTTATTTTAAACGGAGTAAAATTTGACGATATAGTGCAATATAAATTAAATACGAGCATCAGTGTTACGTGCTGGGCAGAAACTCCGGCTCCGGCACCTCTGCCTCCGGCTCCGGTTCACCGGAGCCGGAAGTCGTAATTCCGGCCGGAGCCGGAGCCGAAGCCGGAGCCGGATCCGATCCCTAGCATGTATAGTAAATCAAATACGCTGGTTCCAATGGGCATATTGCCGAAACCGGTGGGAGTGACCAGTGGTCACTACGGGCTATGGTGTCGACTGACCACTGGTCAAACTCCCTAAATCAGCGTTTTTTGACAGTTTTTTGGGGCATGTATAGTAAATCAAATACGCTGGTTCCAATGGGCATATTGCCGAAACCGGTGGGAGTGACCAGTGGTCACTACGGGCTATGGTGTCGACTGACCACTGGTCAAACCCCCTAAAACAGCTTTTTTCGACATTTTTTTGGGGGCATATATAGTAAATCGACTACGCTCGTTTTAATGGGCATATTGCCGAAACCGGTGGGAGTGACCAGTGGTCACTACGGCCTATGGTGTCCACTGACCACTGGTCAAACCCCCTAAAACAGCTATTTTCGACATTTTGGTTGGGGGCATATATAGTAAAACGACTACGCTCGTTTCAATGGGCATATTGCCGAAAACGAGGGAAGTAACCAGTGGTCACTACGGCCTATGGTGTCCACTGACCACTATTCAAACCCCTTAAAACTGCGTTTTTCAGCGTTTTGGTTGGGAGCATATATAGTAAAACGACTACGCTCGTTTCAATGGGCATATTGCCGAAATCGAGGGAAGTGACCAGTGGTCACTACGGTCTATGGCCCTATTGACCAGTGGTCAAACGCCTTAAAACGGCGTTTTTCGGCGTGTTGGTTGGGGGCATTTATAGTAAATCGCCTACGCTCGTTTCAATGGACATATTGCCGAAATCGAGGGAAGTGACCAGTGGTCACTACGGTCTATGGGCCTATGGACCAGTGGTCAAACCCCCTTAGACAGCGGTTTTCGGCGTTTTGGTTGGGGGCATATATAGTAAATCGACTACGCTCGTTTCAATGGGCATATTGCCGATTCCGATGGAAATGACCAGTGGTCACTACGGTCTATGGGGCCTACTGACCACTGGTCAAACCCCCGAAAACGCGGTTTCCGGCCCTCTGGCGCTGGCGGTACCCATATAGTAAATCCGTGTCGCTGAACACGATGGGCACACTGTCGAAGTCTTTGGCCAGGCGAAAAAGTTTTCTCCTTATACCACCCACAAACCGAGGTTGCAGCGGCCAAAGCTTGGGGCGGAGGTGAGAATTCAGTGGTATATACTATATATTTATATAATCACTTTTCTGCTCTACCTACTGCACTGTTCAAGCTCCTTGTATATATCCATTGCCGCATTGCTGGAAAGGGATCCTTTAAAATGACAGCAGGACAAGTAATAAAAATGCTCCTCCGGAGCATGAAAAAGTAATAAGTAATATGGGTGGTGGTGAGGTTGTAAAATCAAGAGAGGACTAGTCTTAAAAATGCTTAATATGGGGGCTAGGTTCAAAAAAAGAAAAGAAAAGGACTAGGTTTGGGCGAATTAATATGGGCACAGCTTCGCCGAGCAACCCATATTCGCGGACTGAAAAAGTTATATACATACGTATTACATATGTATATAAACCAGTGTTCAGTTTTAGTTACGGTGCGTAAATAACATACAACTATGATAAACGAGTTTTAGTGGAAGCAATAAATCTTAATATTTACTGTGCATTTTAACCATTGATAAGAAAACTCTATATTTAAACAATAATTTCAGGACTCACTCCGACGATCTTCTATTTCTATTGAACCGTTAGCGTTACAATCATAGCCTTGGTTCTTTCTAGTTGCTTGCCCTAGTCCAGCACAACCAAATTACCATATAGTTTATGTATATATAAGCAAGCAACTTGCAGCGATTGTTTAACTGCTGGAATTGTTGTTATTGACTGACAATAATGGCATTGTATATGACAATCGCCATGGCGCAGCGTAAAAACCCGCGAATATGGGTTGCTCGGCGAAGCTGTGCCCATATTAATTCGCCCAAAACCTAGGCCTCTTCTATTTTTGAACGTAGCCCCCATATTAAGCATTTTTAAGACTAGTCCTCTCTTGATTTTACAACCTCACCACCACCCATATTACTTTTTCATGCTCCGGAGGAGCATTTTTATTACTTGTATATATATATATATACGTATATAATTAAGCAAATTTTAGCAATTTTTCGCAAATTTTTTGAAAATTGTCGAATTTTTGGCTAAAAATTGGCAAACATTCAGGTAGTGGGTCGAAAAGTTTTGGGGGGGGGGGGTCGGCCCTATGCCGATTTTGAGGGGAGGCGCAGAAAAAATGTTTTAGGCGGGGGACCCCTGCCTCCAAATGGAGGGGTCGCCGACCCTCCCCCTAGCAATTTTCAATCTACTACAATATACCTAAATTTTCGAAAATTTTTAGCCAAAAATTCGACATTTTTCAAAAAGTACCAAAAAACTAGCGGGAAATTTCTAAAATTCGCTTAGTTATATACCTGAAAAATCGCTAAAAATAGCCGCAAATTGAGAAAATATTTCAGTTTTTAACGAAAAACCGTTTTTGTTTCCTACTTTTTCAAACTCCCACCCCCACTTTTTCGCCAGCCACACCTCTGCCCCCAACCTCCAAACTTTTTTCTATTTTTATGCAAAAAATAGCATTTTCAGCAATTTCTAATGCCAATAAATAAACATTCAACTATGAAGTATATATATAATTTTGACATTAGATAGTGTTTACGTATATATAAGCAATACGTAACTGAACAAGTACA